>KZ505734.1:685266-779497 GCA_002844005.1 Limosa lapponica baueri
AGAAGTTATTAAAGCCTAGATTGAATCTGTAAGGAAAAAAAAAACTCACAGGCTTTTTTTTTTTTTTTTGATCATTTTATTGCTCTTCTGTTGCAACTCAAAACAAGTTGAAGGACAGATCCCTGAGCACTTCTCCTTTACTATTTACATATCTGATAAGCTCAATGGAGGATGATCACAGCCCACATATTAAGTGACTGCATATATATGGCATTTTCCTACTCTTACAATGATTTGGAGCTACTTGAGCAAGCTCCATGAGCTTCTAAAAAGATACATTTCATCTCAACTCTGTGGTCAATCAGTTATGCAGGTTCCAGTCAATTCATGGGAGTAAGCAGAGTGAGCACTGCCTGTAAATGAGTGCAGAGATGTACCCTGAACTGCATACACCCGTTCAGAAATCCAGCGCCAGCCACTCAACATTGCAGAGCACACAGCAAGGGCATATTTCTAAGGACTGATCATAGCATGCTACCCTAAGTTTAAATTTCTGTCACTTCCAGGAAACTAGTATTCTGGACTGTAATGAAGTGCTTGAATAGAGTTGTCATTTTTTGTCTGTACGGTTTCAAGTCTTCTATTGCATTGGACAGATACTTTCAGTAAGTGATTGGTTTAAAATGGGATTTCATCAGGAGCTGAAAGAGTTTCACACTACAGAATCTAGAAGCGAACACATACTTAGTGTTTCTGTTTGAAATTATTTCAATAAAGGATAAGCAGCAGTTTAAGATTAACGACAACTTCTTTAATAATTTGACATCAGGCTTACCTTCCTCTATCAGTGACTGAGAAAACAAGCAGAAAACCCTCCCCTGTCCTCATGTACTGTTCACGCATGGCTCCAAATTCTTCTTGTCCTGCTGTATCCAGAACTGAACATAAACAAAACATTGATTATTACAGTTCATGTTCTTAGGGTGTAGAGTGAGAAAAAAAATTCCTTCCTGTTAGGATACTGTGAAAGCCTCTCCCGCACATTGTAACTAAGCAGAAATCACTTTTCACAGATACTACTGGATTTTTGCTAATATTTCAAAGAAGTTCTTGGACTGACTGCACAATTCAAAACCTACCAAAAAAAACTCAACAACAAAGTTTGGTGGACTTTTGCTAATTCACAACCACTGAAACAGCTGGAAAACACTTAGAGCTATTTGGGGATAGGGGTTGGGAGGGTCGCTGGTTAGTCTTTAAAGAAATCACTGACAAGGGAGAACAAACTTTTAAAGCAAAGCATTTATATTGCACTTGAGAGAGGCAGCACACAACAGCCAAGTGATGTGTTTTTCATTCCACCACGTCACCCAGGTAACTGCCAGGAGTTATATAAATTCTCCTCGTTTTGTAGGCACTGAGGCTTTGGGAATAACTCTTAAAAAAAAAAAATCCAATTTACCTTAAAGAGAGACAGACATACGTAAGGCATAAGTATTTCAAATCCTGAGTGTCTCATTAATAAAACAAAAGTAGCTAGCTTTTATCAGCCGCACGCTTACATAAAAACTGCATGCTGCACACTTGTTTACCTGTGTTGCGTTTCATGCATACAGATGTAAACACAGGCACCAACAGCTCTGGGCTGTCAGTACCACGCTTTAGCTGGGCTACTTACTGTCCAAGCGCGCAGCTCTCTCATCTATCACACATTGCTTGGTGTAGGAATCTTCAATCGTTGGATCATAATCCGTAACAAAATAGGACTGCAGAAAATAAAACAAGTTTGTGTGTAAGACAGGCACATACAGGACACTCACCGAGTAAGATGCTGAAACTACACTTGACAGCTTAGGGAAGATGAACAGGTTTCACCCCTGTAAAACCGTTTGCCACTTTATCCGAAAGGATAGCAGGTAACACCTTTCCTACTCCTATTAAACACTCATAAAATGTAGAAATTGCTAGCTGAATCACTGAATTTACCAGATTCCCACAATTTTCCAGCATTTTCTAGAGGTTTCTGGTAACTCCTAGAACTTCCCAGCAGGGAACCCTAGAAACTTTTAGTTTCTAACAGCTTTTAAGGTCTCCAGCAACTGCTAAGTTTCTCTGAACTTCTGGTAAGGTTTAGAAGTTTTTTTGGAATTCTAAAAAGTTTCCCAGATCTCCTCCCCAACTCCCAGAGCCAACTCCCAGAGAGTAATTCCTAGGAAGTACCAAGGTTTTCCCAGCTGTTTCTAGAATTCTCTAGAATTCTAGTTTTAGTTTCTCTAGAAACTAGTTTTATAACAACTTCTAGCTACAATTCCATGCAGCACACATGGCACTTAGTTTGTAAGCTGAATAAAACTTAGGGGATCATCCTTGTTCCTAAGATTGCTCTCCTGGTTTTAATGACTTTAAGCATGCACACACACCCTCCAAAAAAACAATTCCTGAAAGCAGAATAAGCCACGAAACACTTGTGTCACCCATTGCCTAAGCACGAGATGCCACCAGATACTGCCAGTCTGTAACTTATCACCCAAACTGCAGAGCAAAGCACGTTCTGGTACATCTTTCTAGAGACTGGGTGACCTGGTATTGAATACTGGGATAACAATACTATCTGAAGACGGCAAGTTGAGATTTCAAAGGATGAATTTTTAGCTTGCATGCAGTCACAGCAAAGTTATCTTCACCCAAAACAAAAGCACGTTGGTGTAACAAATCTGAACTCTGATCAACTGTGATCATTGCAGCAGGCACTGGGGATGTGGATGGGGATACTGCCCTGACTGTTCAGGAATCCAGCACACGGGGCACGTATGCACCCAAATGAATACCACAGTAACTGAAGGAGTACTACTGCCCACATTATTCAGCTCTGTAAGCCAGTTAGCAAATAGGAATGCTTTAAAACTACATATTGGCTCCTAGGAAGCAAGAAAGGGCAGGTGTTGTTCTTGCGCTAAGACAACAGGCCAGAAACAGGGTGCATCTCCTTATTCATGTCAAAATTAATAGCTCTCACTGAAGCATCTTTCCCATCACAGAAATTAAAAGATAACAACAAGACACCACTGCGTTCCTCTAAGTGTAACCAAAGTCAAGTTAACAGATACCATAGTAGGAAAAAGAAGAAAAAAGAAAAAAAAAAAAAGAAAAAGACATAACTGACATTACCGCACTAGCCCACTAATCTTCTCCAGACACATCACTGTCAGTGCAGAACACAAGTAACTCTGTTCTTGTGGATGCAGTTTTATTAATGTAGTTGTATTTGTTCTTGTTCAGTTACAATTTGGAATTGCCCACAAGGGCTGGCTGCAGTACTTTGTCCTGACTGCACCCAGATGACCACCACCATTGGGACACATCCACACCAGGTTTAACAGCATGGACATGGGCTCCCCAGCAGAGCTCATCAATTGAGCTGCAGCTGCCTTACTGGGAGGAACACATCACCACTTTAACACACTTTACCAGCTGTGCACACTATATATAACCTATGCTCATATACCACAACCTCACCATCACGCAGTTGGCTACAGAAAAAGTATGTACCGATTGCTGTTTATCTACTCATTTAGATGTGGCACCATACTGAAAAACCCCTGACCCCTAGAGCAGAGACAGTGAACAGCTTTGCACATCTCCTTTGCATTTTAGGTAGACATCAGTAAACTCTCCTCTCGGGATACACCTACACAGTAGTCTCAGTAGCTCTGTACCAACATCACCACTGTGTAACCAGCCACCCGTAAGTAGCAATAACATCAAAACAACCATGTTCCTCTCTGAGAATAAAATCCTAGCAGTCTGTCCCACCAGAGATACCTGCGACACATGAGATCCTATAATCCACTCCTTCCATACAGTGTTTCATGTAAGTCTAGTTGCTCATTTCTGGATACGAACAGTTTCTCCATTGTTTCAGAACATTCACCCAGGGTAAGCAAACTCCCTCCTCACCCCTTCCCCCCAAACCCTACCCATATAAAACAAAAATACCCCAAACAAACCAACAGGCGTGGTATCATAAATAAGCACACACACAAGTCCAAGATTTGCAGCTGCAGGGTGCCTATTTGCAGACAGCAGAACATCTCACCATCGAACAAGCCCCCAGAAGTCACCATTTCAACTGCAAATTGTCCCTTTACCTTCCTTCTCTGAAGATTTAAAGAGGAAAAATCACAGCCTTCAAACTGTTCTTGTCTTTTCTTTTGCCTGTATCCTTGACACTAAAAATGTTATCTGGGAGCTTAAGAACAGATGGTTTTTTTAGGAATTAATTTATTCATAAACTAAAATAAGGTCTCAAGTCTTCTGTGGCCTTTAACAATCTTTGAAAAATGGGAAAGAAATTCACTTATGTAAACATACAAATGTGTAAGTAAAGTCATTTACAGAATCTGACTTTAGAAGGGACAATCACAAGGAAGGGAGGTAATTTAAGTCCTGTGTTTCATTAAGGAAATAGGAAGTGGTATTTATAAAGAAAATGACTAGGTAACTAAAATGTGGTGCCGCTATCAATATATCCAGAAATTCAGGGTTCCGATTTGGAAGATAACACATGCACACTGAAGTTACTCCATATCCCTCCTCCAGCTTCAACTTTCATTTCTCTGTCCTGCAGAATTCAAAGTTACTGTCTGACCCTTTACATCTATAGAGTGGTAACGTATGCCAAGTTTTAAATAAAAGGGAGAATTTGGAATCAATTCATTTCACTCTCATGAATCAGTATTAGCAGATCACCTAAAGCAGCAAGTTTATATCCAACAAGGGCAATATTTTCAGAGAGAGGTCAGAAAAAGAAAACAACAATAATCTCAGAGGGATTCTTCATATTTTCCTTATTATCTGTCCAAGGGCCAAGAATTGCAGCATGTTCTATAATCTCCAGGGCATTTCTGTGATTCCCTCCGCCCTTTTTGGTTCGTTTATTTTTTTGTTTGTGTGGGTTTTGTTTGTTGCTCTTTTTAAAAAAAAAAAAAAAAAAAAAACAAACAAAAACACTACACAGAAAGCAAGAGTGCCAGACTAAGTACATGGTTCCTACCTCGAAGAAGAGAGTAAGATTAAGTTGCCCTTATCCAGTATCAGCCACATCTCAAATCCAAAATGAGCAGATGCCATTGCTCCCCTATCTAACAAACCTCTTATGAGCAGTTGCTTCCCTCCCATGGAGCTGTGCTGCCAAATCTGCTGTCACAGCCCCTGCAGGAGAGCTTTGCAAGGCAATTAGTGTTGCGGTTTACCTCCAGGCACTGGACTAAACTAATGTGCCTGAAATAGCTGCTGGTTTCGAAGGAGTCTTCCCAAATTGCACTGGGACTATTTGCCACGGGGAGCACATCAACCACAGCTTGCAGGCCTTGTTCGGTCAGGGGTGATTTACGAAAATTAGATGTAGCAGATGCAGTATTTATCAATTTGAACCGAAATGGACCTTACTGCTGCTGACTACAGTCAATGTTTAAAGACTTAGGGGATGTCAGAGCATATCCTGAAATACTCCGTGAGGCTGTACCGTTACTTTGGAGAGCTGCCCTGCAGCAGGGGGAAGGTGCCGGCACAGCCAGCGAGGCCAAGGCCATACACCAGCATAAGTAGCTTTGTGGAGGTCAGGGAGTTTGTGGCAGCACTGCTTAAAGACTAACAGGAGCACAATTCCAGCAGATGCAAACCACTGCCAACCTACTGGCTTTAAACTGACACCGAGTCCAGACAAGTTAGAGGAGCACACACACGCCACAGTGTTGGAATACCCAGGCCCCCACTGCCTTGTCTTTTATGAAAGCTGGATGTGCAAGTCCCAACACTTCAAAAGCAGTTGCCCTGCTAAACTACAAAACACTAGAAAGCTACAGCAGGTGTCTCGGGTGCCAGCTGGTACAAAACACACTGGACCACTCTCCAGGGTGACCCATTACAGACCGGGGTGTCAGATCCACTCCTCCAGGAGCAGGCGAGTTTCTACAACAATTTGGAGGAGTGAAGCCTCCTTCAGCTGGCTCCACTGCAGTTGGCCACTGCCTTCAGGGAGTAATTAGAAGAAACTAAATTTCTTCTATGAAGATAACCACTTGAACACGCTCTTCTGTTACACCGCTCCCTTAATCACTAGCAAAATCAAGGCTCTTTCCACCCACCTCCTAGAAGGGAAATGAAAAGCCAGGCCCAGTAGTCTCATCAACCATTCAATTTACCCAAAATATTACGCAACAAGTTTTCTAGGTTTCCTCTTTCTAAGACGGCTGAGGCAATCAAGTCCAGAGATGGGAAAGCCTGCCAAGGACATAAGCCCTTTTGCAGAGGGAAAAAACAAAAACACCAAACAAAAAACAATCAACAAAAAACCCCATCCTCAAGGTGGGCAACCCACCACCACAATCCTTCCTATACACACACTTGTCATCTTAACATTTATTTCAAACACAATCTTCTGACCTTTGCAGGAGTTTCTACTAGCAGTACTCGGGAACGACGACACTGCTATACCAAATACTGCTCCAGCCGTCTTTCTCCATTTAAGGTAATAGTAATCCCTAAATCATTGTTGCAATCACTCAAGTCTTTTGGCAAGGAGAAAGTGTGAAAAATCTGCTTTCAGTTTATCATCTTCTCCCTTGGTTAGGCTGCCTTTAATACACATAAGGGAATTCCTCCATTAGCTGGACTCACTTAAAAGCTCGGGAGTCCCGCTCCATAAATTAGTAAAAACAACTACCTAAGTGAAGACATCTTGCTCGGGAAGAAGGATAACCCCTGTGAAGTTTCACAGCTCTCATGCAGCTTTTCTTATTTACTCTTCATAAGGTCATCAGCAGTCCACAAGCTGAAAAGCCACTGCGTTACTTTCTTTTGCACCAACATTTACATTGTAAGGTGAGAGAGAAGTCAGACGCTATATAGCAGGGAACTGCTAGAAACCGGGAGCTGCTACAAGCTGCAGCCCAGAGACTGGACGCATGATGTGCTTCCTTTTATCTTTACTCAAAGCTTGAAGGGCATGCAATGAAAGGCAGCCCAGCACAGTGAAAGCGCACCGCTGTGAGCAAGTTAAAGGAGTGGTACATGCCAAAATACATATTCATCCTTGCTGTGTCTATAATCGCCATTTGTATTTACTAAATATACACTTAATGTTTCAAAGAGTCACTAGTTACTTATTTAAATTTTTTCCACATGTTTAAATTTTTGGTTTCAACCCAGTGGAGGCAAGGAAATAGAAGGGTTTCCACCCTTCAGCTGAAGTTACAGAGGAGCTCTGGATTTAAATAACATCTACAATTTCAGCATTGCAAATAGCCCCCAAATCCTTCCCAGCTATAATTTTTAAGTCAGAGCTTAAAACAAACATGATGGTGAATGTTACACACCAAAGCTTCAGCTTTAGACTTGAGCACATTCCCAAATACCTGAAATATATGATCCCAAGACATCGACAAGAGTATTTCTTTTGGCAGTTTCTCCTTTGACTACCACTAACATTACCATCTCTTTTTCTAGCTTCTTCCTCATTTCCTCTATACTTCACCAGTAACATTTATTTGCCCCGTCCCACTTAATGGATGTAAAGTCCAATTCAGGATCTGTAGTGGCACGTCTTCACACCATGGGTATAGAAAAAAAGAATAGTATCAGCTGCAGCCCTATCACACACCACATTGTCTTTTTCCAATCTGATCAGAAACCTGGCCAAGTTCTCTTCTAAACACCTTTCCTCATTTGAATTAGTATTTCTGACATTTGTTCCAAGTCATAGACAAAGTCAGTGCCAGAGTTTAAGACCACAACTATAGCACCCTGGCCACTGAGTAGGACCATAAGCGGACACCTTTCTGTTTGAGGTATGTGGCTACACGGTAAAAGCTTTCTCAGACCATGAGTTAAGATAGAAATGACTGACTGCATAAAGCGGTGTGTAGCCTTCACTGCTTTGCCACCAACATCTTACCACATCTGCCTTTGGCTCTTCTAGCAAAGAAGAGTGACACAGCAGCCAAGCCTACACTAACATGACCAGTGTCTTGTTGTGCCCACCTCCAGGCTGCAGAGGAGGTTGGAGACTATTTCAAGGAGCTTTAAGCTACATTTCCATCCCTGTCCCTAGAGGAGCAGAATCAGATCCAGTGTCACCACAGACATGTTCCTAGAGGGCAGGTGGCAGTAACGTGCCACCTAGCTCAAGCACTACAAAGGCCCTGGATCCAGAACTAACCTGCCCAGCAGAACTGATAATTAAGCAAAGCAGCTGCTAGGGCCTCAGCGCCTTAAAGAGATTAACTGAAGAACCTCCTTTCACACAACAAAGGAGGCTCCTGAAGTAATTTCTTCAGAAATATCTTTGAGTTGGCTGGCCAAAAAACAAGGAAAACATGCAGGAAAAAACTGGAAGCAAACTTAAACCAGACTGCATTCCATTACAAAGGAACAGACACAGCAAAACATACACGCTTAGTATTTTGTGGACGCCCATCTACTTGGGTCACAGAGAAGGCAAACAAACAAAAAGCATACAACTGATAAGTATTTAACAAGCTTGTCAAAGGCTAACACGTACCTCCCCAAGAGCAGGTGGTTCACAAGGACCTGATGTTTCCACACAGGTCTAATTGGCTGGTGTTAGAAGAGCAGGAGACAGATGCTACTGGGGTGGACAACAGAGAAAGTCACCTCTGCAGAGGGCTCAGGCACTGCCCAAACCATACCAGAAGGACTGCAGGAGCCACCCACAGCAACCCAGCATCACTTTAAACAGAAGTGCTTGGGATAGCATTGAGCGTGCTTTGCTGGCATAAACAGTCACACTCTGTAGAACAAGGGGAAGTATTTTGGTGCTGAACATCGGGGAGAGTAGGGGACCAAAGGTCTGGAATTATATTGATAGAGACCAGACTGCAGAGATAATGAATAAACCACTGGATCATGCAACAGAAGACCAGGTGTATCCTCTCCCAGTTATCCCATATTCATGGACATCTTTAAGAGTTACCTTCTTTTAATTATACAAACAGTACGATCACCTGTTCCTTTCTTCCAAAAAATATAAATTAAAGGATAGCCAGTGCTTGTAAGCAATCAATGATGCCTCCCTCAATTTACACTGCTTCCCACTGTTCTAATGTATACTGCCAGCATTGTTATGGCTATCCAGGGAAAGGGATGTCATTTGTAACTACTATCACTGTAATTATCCAGTGATGTGAAACACTTGATAACTTCATGAGCAGTGAAAATTGAGACACAAAGAGAGAGGAGAATTAAACTGAAGAAAGTTATAGTGAAAGAAAGATGTCATGAGCCATATACAAGCTAAACCCTTTGGAAGTTAATACACAAGTTGAGAAGTTCTTTTATTTGTTCCTGAAGAACTAGCATTATACAGAGTACTAACAGTTGTGATTAAGCACATGCTTAATCAAATCTTAATGGTTCTGTTGAAGAAAATCATATCAGAGAATGCAAAGTTCTTGAATAACCCATGGCAGCCTCAGAGTGCATCCATTAGATTATCATGCAATACATAATTTGAAGACAGAAGAGATACAAATCAAATTCTTAATAAGATACAGTAGGATACAAAAGTAAGCATCTGACTTTAAGTATATGCAAATCTTCTGCTTAACTTTTTTTATGCAATGCAAGGATTGTCACGAGCTTGTGCTTGGTCTGGAAACACTAAACAAAGCACAAATTAGTCCTATTATACAGCCACATACTCCTCTCTCTCCCTCCCTCCTTCTCTCCACTCCCTGCCGTTCCATATCCGTGATCACCAAACAAGCACGTCAGAAATAGAATACTATTAAGAAATCTGCATTCAGTGCATGGGCATATTACACATAGCCAAATAACACAGCTCTTTTCTTTATGGGCTTTGTTGTGGTCACTACCTAAAGTGTCTAAAAGCAAAACAAACTTTGATTCCCCAACAGGTGTGGGAAACAGGAGTTGGGATATGGGGAGCAAGGGGATAGGGGATAAAGTGTCTTCAATCTGAAGACTAACACATATTTTCTGGATTTTGTCTACACACTATTTTTTTTTTTTAATTTACTATGTGAACACTTGAATTTCATATCCATCAACACATTCTTTTCCAATGATGTTTCTCTAGATAGCCATACGCTAGGAAATTCCACAGATTTCCACCACAGTTCAGCAGGACTGACGTTAGGGATTTAAGAGCCACAGTGGCTCTAAAGCATCAACTTACTGTGCAGGTCACTCAGTGGACTAAGGCTCAGGAAGACGAAAGACTGAAATCAAACTGACTTATTTGGTCTGAAAGGGAACATCCATCAGCATTATACCTTTCAAGACTCCAAAAAACCTGTTAGTTTTTGGCCTTCCCCTAATTGCTACTTACAAGGCAGCTTTACCTTCCCCAACCCTGCCCAGGCTGCAGCAGCAGAGGAAAGAATCTCCTTTCTTTTCTCCCTCGAAGCTAGCATCCAAGGAGCAACTTACAAAACAGCTTGAGCTTACTCGTAGAGATCTGGAGATTTTTTAACTGCTAAGCAGATAATTACAAGATGCTTGGGAGGGGGGACGGAGCGGGAGGGGTGGACCTCAAGAATCCACACAGAGACATCAGATTCGCTCGGGGAAAAAGAAATTGTCTTTGAAAAATAACTCAGGCAGCCTTTCAGCGCGTGTTCAAATCATAGAGGTTTAAAGAATAACTATTACAGCTACTCTATTGACAAAGATGACATGCCCTTTTGCTAACAACCTGCCAAGCTTAAACGTACTGTTAGGGTAACTGCTGTAAAACGTTAATGCAGCCTCAACACTTTAATTACGGACAGAGTGCGTATTGGTCACATGGATGTAACATGCATACTGACGAGAGTGGGGTTTGTTTTTTTTTAATAAGTATTTTGAAATGCATGTGAACATCTTTTTAAATACTGTTTTCCTTAAAAAAACAGCAGATTGATACTTTTTTTAAAAGCAGTTTTCACCTTTTAAACTCAAACTGAATCTGCACAGTGCTTACGTCTTCTTTCGGTCACTGGCCTATAGCTCTCCACGCTGCACATCAGCACAGTACTAGCAGCTCATCAGCCTGTAAACATTTGCCTCGGGTTTACAATTCTCATCAAATTTCTCAAATCAAACCACACCAAGTACACGCACACAGAGATCTGTTTGAAGCAATATATGCATTAAACTTTGGCCTCTTGACTACTTCCTGGTGATGCAGTTTTCATTGCTCAAGATCAGAGAACATAAACTTTCACTGTCTGTTAAGACTTCTTTGCAATGCCTTGAATTAATGCCTTTTAATGCCAGTAAGCACCCACTAAGTTCTTTGAAGGCGGCTATGCAATTTCTCAAGTTGAAACACGTCTGACTATAAAATGTACTCTATATTGCAAGCATAGATGAGTCTTGATTTCATTTAATTTCATTTTTGCTTCACAGTAAGTATGTGAAAGAACTACTAACACACCATGTACTTAAGCTTCCTGATCTTGGCCACTTGCAATTCAAGGTATGTTTAAAATATTCACTACATACTACCTTTTAATCCATAAAATTTTATCAAGTTCAGACAGTTTTCAACATAGCAGCTGACACAAACTTTTCAGAATGAACTCAGTTTTTTACCTCAAGAATGATTTCTTTAAAAACTGCGTACCTGATTTTAGATATGTGTATAACCAGAAAATGGGAACATACAGCTATAAGTGAAAAGAGAGTAAGGTTAGTAAAAAATTCCCCTGGTGAGGCAGAAGTAAAATTACTGAAATACCTTTTTCTCATACACATGACATCATTAGAATACTTCAAGACATATTGTGTAATGTAAGAGCTTTTGGTTTATATTTATAAGTACAGTAACAAGGTAAGACTTAAAATCAATTAAAATAAACCTAAATAATAAATAAACTTGAACTAAAACACAGTAGTCGGCAACAGGCTTCAAGGAGGAGACCCATGTTTAGGACTTTTCCAGTTTATTAAGAAAGAAGCCAAATCACAACTCCTTGAGGAATATACTGGAAGAACTGAAATGAAGATTGGAAAAGTTAATTCAATGGCAAAAATAAACTCTTGAGTAGAGTACAGGTATTTGCATCAAACCAGAATCTTTAAAAATAGGTCCAAGTTGCAAAGAAATTGCTTGTTAATTGTACTTTTCAGATTGCCTAGCCTAGGTTATGAACATTTAGACCCATACAATTACATTAATGCAGTAAGAAGTTTTTCTAGCCCAAACAAGCCAGTAAAACAAAGCCTCACTTCAGCAAATTCTGGTGGATTTTAGTAACTTTAACTCCTACTTCACATTTTAAGTACCTGGAAAGTGTTCAAACCCTGGGTGTCCACAGCAAGCTAAGGTCAAAAGTTTCTGAAGTTAATACCTTTACTTAGTACTTTCAGAAAAAGAAAGATCTGTCTTTGGTAGTAAAAGCGTCTCCCTAACTTTATTATTACATTGCAGAGCTGTTGTCAGTGGTGTGGGTTTGTAGTAGATTAGAAGCAGGTATGGGCTCACACCACAGTTCAGCAGAAAGGTCCAGGTAGAAAGCCTGAGGAAGCTAAGTTCTTCCCATTCTTCCTTTTAAAATATTAGTTTAACGCTGAGATACAGCTAGGTTAACTAGTCCATTAAACCCAAAGCCTACAGTTTTCTAGCATGATTCAAGTTAGGATTAAATATTTGTAGGATAGTATTTCACAATACAATTGAACTACATTAGCAACTTCCTGCTAGTTGAAGAGGGAGATTTTGTCACCCCCACTCCAGACCTTGCCTGCAGCACGATCAGGAGACCAGACAGGTCAAATTGCTAACTACAGTTTTAAAAAATCCCCCGCCCAAATACTAGTCAACTGCAGCCACCTTTAGATGTCCAGACACTTGAAAAAAGGTCACAGCATATCACTGAAAGATGCCTTTCCCGCAGCACATATATATACGCATAATATAATGTAATATGTGTATATACTTTTTTTTTTTTTAAAGTGACAAACAGGGACTGAACCAAGAGTGAAAGCTTCAAGAAGTTTTCATCATACCACTTGTTCTATTAGCAAGGAAAAAGAGAGAATCATTAGTGCATATGTAATTAAAAGTTAAGATGACTATTTCAGAGCTGGTAACACACCTCATTTATACTATGAGATCATTGTAGTCATAGATAACAAAGTTCCTGTCCTATAATTTTTTTTCTATTACCACAGTTAATCCCATGGAATTTTTGACCACCAGCTTGGACAATATCCAACATTAAAACATTCAGCTTCATTAGCAAAGTCTAGAGTACTTTATTTTTTGAAGATTTATTGACTGATCACTACCAGCTAATTATTTAGGAAAAAGCTATAAAACAGCACTTATATCTAATAAGAACTATTGTGTCAGAAGATAAGCACAGTCCTAATAGCTTTATTTGCCCAAATTACGTATTTATTCAACTCCAGCCTTCTGGTCTGAGACTAGACTGTCTAGACTAATTTCACGGACTACAGACAATTACTATAATCTTTAAGTTTTGGAAATGCCACAACCAGAAATGCCAAGAATGCTCAAATGGCAGCTGTGTTATTTAGCCATCTATTTTCATTATCAAGGCTAAATATTACTAGCTTTTCCCCAAAGTCCTCATCCAGCTAAGTAAAATACACGAAGCAGTTATCTTCTTGAGTCATAAAAGTTTCAAATAATGAAAGAGTTGGTTGCCTACCTATGAAATAATGGCAAAAATCAATTAAAATGAAAACATACAAACATACTAGGCAACTTTCCCTGAGAAAAGAGTATCTGAACGGCTCGTAGGTGTCAAGCTATCAACAAAAAGTTCATGCTAAAAAAGCTACAATAATGCTAAAGCGCTAAATAGACACTTTTTAAACACAGGCGGTGCTTAAATTTTCCTCGCAGCACCACAGAGATGGCGTGAAAGCCATACCAAACCAGGCTGATCGCTTCAATGCGTGCGAGCCCCACGCCACAGTCCCCACCAGCCGAGGCAGCTCCACAGCCAGGAGCACCCACCATATCCCAACACCAGCTACTTCTGCAGATCTGCATCAGCCATCACACTGTATTCTACGATGAAAACGTGCTTTCTGCCTCCTGAAACCATTTCTCAGAAGTTTGTGGCTAAGCACTAAAACCTCAATAGAGGGAGAATTTGTACTGGTCAACAAGTGTTTTTTTTCCACGTGACTGTACTTTCCGATTCAGCAGCTCCTGGCAGGGCCAGTGCAGGGGTTCCCACAGGGACCACAAAGAACAGAGCACCTGCAGTCAGTCACTCCCGGGTCCAGCACTATGCTCCATAGCCTTAACGTCACCTCTACAAAGAGAAGTTTTTCAGTAGATTGACGTTTCATCATCAGGTATTTAAGCCAGACACATCGAGAAGAAGTACTCATAACCTTAGTTTGAGATTTAAAGCCAAACAACAAAAAGCTTAAGACTATTTTTTGCCTTGTCTCTAACCTAAGGTGTCAGGTTAACCTGCCTAATTGTGAGAGTGAAAAGAAGGGAAGGGGATCTCTTCCTAAGTAGAGCAGGCTGTGTTCTAGGGACAGTGTGTTCAGATCTTCCTGGCACACAAATAGTCCCTTTGTTTTGTTCAACTGCTTGGGCACAGCGTTCGACAGATCCGATTCTAACAGGGAAGAAAAAAGACCAGACTCGGTCATTGTCAACCAAACTTAGCAGAGCAATGTGGTAACTTACTCCACCCTTGAAGCAAAACGGAGAAATCCTACCCCACCTCAGCAGAGAGATACCTGACAGATTTCAGTGATGCAGCTGACCTGAAATCCTGATGAGGCACGATGCCTGTCAAAAAACACAGGTATTTTAAGCAGAGGCTGTCTCATAGATGTGGACACTACTGCTTTGTAAGTAGTGGTTCAAATTAATACCACTGTTTTTGAAAAACTCCAGGTTTCTATAAGAACAAAAGATTAGAAATCTAACATACAGCAGTTCAAGGAACCTGCAGCGTGGACCTGTGTAACTGAAACTGAGCTTCAGCTGGACAAACTACTTTGAAAAAAGTAATACTGAGTATTTTCCATCACAGATACTGACAGAGTACAATGGTTTTCTTTCCAGCCCAATCAGTGCTTGCAGAGAAGTTAAATCTTAATGTCCTTGGAGAATATCTTCATAGTTTCTCTTACTACCCCCACCAGCAGATTTCAAGATCAAAGGTTATTACTCCTTCATATCTGACAACAGCGTAATTCAGACTGGTTTTCTCATCAAGAGGTAACTTGCAGTACAGTGCATGAGGACTGGTTACAATAGGAAATGTAGCATTTGCTTCTGAAAGGTCAGAAATGAAAGCCATGTGTATTGGAACTTTTATGCTAGAGATCGTAGCTTAAGTTCCTAGAAGAAATAAAGAGGTACTGAAGAAAATATTATCCTAAATAGAAGAAAAAAAAAAAAAACAAGCAAAAACCCCCAAATCACCAGACACGTGGCTGGGAAGGCTTAGAAGTTACTGTTCCATGGTTTGTGTCAGTGTCGCACAAGTCAACCCAAGCATACTGTCCTGCAGTAGCTCCAGCCCTTATGTCCATTTCTCTTTGAGGCCTGTGCACATACCTGTGCTACACTTACATCCATATCTCAAAGCCACAAGGTTGCTCAGAATCACTGAATTCACTTTTAGACCAGCAAATCAGCAGACTAACACCTGAAGTTTACGTAAAACCTAGCATTTTCTGTGCACCTCACCCCCAGTCTGTACTTGCTTATGCTTAGCTGAAGAGTATCAAACTGGGCACTACTTATTTTACCTGAATTATTTTTACAGTGTGCGCAAAGTTGCCTCAACGTCAACACAAGGAGCGAGGGGGAGATGCTTTCCTGGCAGAGGATGCACGAATAGCGAATGGACCTCCCTTTCGTTCCACCGAGCGAGCGGCTGCACCCAGCAGCGCGGCAGTCATGAAGCAGAATCATTCACAACATACAACATTTACTAGAGTTGACAGAAGCAAGCTCTTGAACAGCATTATCCTCCCAATTAAAGAAGACTTTAAAAGCACAATGTGACTGGTATTGTCACAACTTACGTATAGGGAATGCGTACCGGCTCAAATTCCAGGAACCAGAAGCTATTGAGTGGTTTTACGGTTGCTAATCCTGACATGTGAGCAAGATTTCATAGTGCAGAGCTGGTTACAAGCGCTGTCTTGCTAGAATCAGCTTGGTAGCTGATCTACAGGGAAAAGGAAGAGATCCTAAAGCCCCAGTAAGCACAATTCAAATGCTTTTAAGCAGCACGAAAATTTTGAGCGTCAGCAATTTTAGATTTTAAAGTCGAAGGAGTGAGAGTGTCAAATGGAAACGTGCTTATGTTCTCAAGTTTTATTAAAAAAGCTTTTTGCCTTCAGTATTATCTTCATAATTAAGCAACCATCAATTTCCATCTAAAAAAAGCATATTTACCAGCAAAACATTTGCTTATACCAAAACCAACCACAGTGTTTCTTCCCCTTCGTCTCTGCACCTGCAGGTGTAGTATCACTCTTAGTCAGCATCACCCCAAATCACAGGGCAGGGAAACACATAGGAAACTCAGAGAGAGCTCACTTTTTGCTTGGAATTATCATAGTGCATGGAACAGAAAAAGATAGAGATAATCAACATTACCTAACATCTATGGCATTAACAATGTTAGATGAATATTTCACATGAGCTTTGGAGCTACAGGACCTTAGCAGTCAGATGTTAATCCTCTCTCTTATACTTTCAAGAGTTTATTATCTTAACAGCAAGGACTGTTTCACCTCCGTGAGAAAATAATTACCTCCAAACCAAGTGCTGTTATAACTAAGGAAAAAAAAAAAACCCAAACCAAAATGCATCTCCTCTAAGGCACCATCCTCATTCAATTAACAAAACACAGCAACATAGTATGCTTAAAATGAGGATTAACAGACTTGTTCTCATGTTAAGATCTGCTTCATACTATACAATGCCACAAACTACAGTTTTATGTGCAAATGCCTACTTTCACATTCTAAAAAGCCACATCTATTACGAACCACATCAAGAAACTGCAAGCAAACATTCAGCTGAGGTGCTACACAATCGAATACCACACACAGTCAACAAGTGTTTTCACAGTATGGCCATTTATGGTAGCAGTAAAGAAGGCAAACGAAAGATTGGAGCAGTTTTACACTGAGCAGCATCATTTCTCATGGTGGAGCTGATTCTAAGTAACAGATGAAAAACATGACTTGCACTAAACACTACACATCCACAGACGATCCTTCGTTGTTTAGGGAATTCACAGTTTGAGCCAGACGTGTTTGCTGAAGTCATGCAGACCTTAGGATCACTGGATGGCAAGGTCTAGTATTTTCTTCTCTAACATCCTGTTTAGCAGTATGTTAGAGCAGGTCCAGAATAGTTCTCTACCTACAGTTCGTGAGTAAGGTTTGTCCAAGGGAAAGCAGAGCTTAACAGGGAAATTGAGAGCAAACGCTACAGACAGTCTCATTCAGAAGCACACAAACTGCTGAAAGGAAACAGAGCTTTATGCCTTTGAAGAGCTGGATGCTCAGGAAAAACCTGAGCTCTCCAGTGAAGAGCTTTTCTCATGAAACTATGGGTGTTGCAATTTGTTGTTTGAAGCACAAGTGCTCCAAACATCACCCTAGCCTCACATGCTGTGATAGCATAGCACTGAGACAGCCATTCTCCACTCCTGGTTCCATCATGTAAAGCTTTTAAACACAGCTCTGCTTAAGTAATTGGCTAGCGAATTAATGCTGCAAAAAGGGCTTTAACATCAAAACGCTCTTCCCCCTGCACAACACTGAATTCTCTGGATACTATTAATCTACAGAACTTAAGATCACTGAGAGGACACAAACGCCCATCAGATCAAATCCTCCTTTTTGCATTCTTCCCTTGCTCCTTACCTAACCCTCACATTAAAAACCTCAGGGAGCCATCTGCGCTGCAGAGACACAAATGCTTCAAAGAGGGTGTTTTGACTATTGCCTTCGCTGGTGTCCCAAAGCTTAGCAGACTGTCCCCACCCAAAGGTCCTTCCTTTCTGTTGATGGTCACCTGTCCCAGCTAGAAGAGGGCAGAAGCACCTCCCTTAGGACAGACCTCAGCTGAATGCCATTATGCAAAATGTTTTTCTCCTCATCCTTTTGCAACACTGTAACTTTCTATACTTCAACACATTTGAGCCCAGGTTTCTGTTGGTATTTCTTAAAAAGAGAAGTGCAGCTAAATCTTCAGAGCCACCCACTTATGTCCACACAAAACTTCAAGGACAGCTCTTTACCAAATTTCGCTTGAATAGATTCAATTTTCTCTGCTGTTCCCGTTTTGAATAAAACACAGTCCTGTATTTTAGCAGGCTCTCAAGTTTTCAAGTAAATAAGGTATGCATACCACTGGAATTCTAAAGCATTTGTGATTCTCCTACACTGTACTCATGTTGACCAGTTCATCATCCCATCCTCAAGACTGGCAGGCTGTTGGATTTTCAGGCTCATTAAAGGTGGGAGCTTAAAAACGAAGGGTTCAAATTCAGACACTTCAGTTTAGTAACAGCATATAGTCAAGATTCGCCCTGGGGGTTTCCAGCAAGGTGGTTTCCCTTCTGTCCCCTGTGTGCTCTCATTCTTACAAAGAATTTACATAAATTCTCAAATAAACTTGTTTTCTAAACTTACGAGCTGCCGCCAGCCTGCACAGAGCAGACAGATCACATGATTTACACCATTTGCATTAAAGGATATATGCCAACTTCTCTATATAATATTCCTTTACAGACATCAGTTGAGGAGAAAAGTATCACTGTCCAGAAAACACAGGTGCACATCATACAAAAACACAACAGTCACGAAAAGCATCAGTAAACATTGTCTAAACCATGTACAAGTATGATCAAAGTGAGGAAGGACAAAAGCTGATGAAAAATAACTCCATCACACTAGTCGTGTTTCTCCACTTAAGCCAAGTTGGTCCCACTACCTGACGCTCTCTCTCTCTGATTTTACCATTACTGATTTGTAATAAATCTTAAAAGAAGTAAGCTACCTTCTCCAGGACAGATTCTGTGAACAGCCACTGCCACAAAAGCAACTCAGTCATTTGCTCATTTCTAAGATACTTTGCCTTCAAAAAAAAAAAAAGTTACTTATCCCATTATGGACAGCAAGCTCAGAAAAGAGGCTACTCTTTTCTGAATCCAACAGCGTAGAAAGTATTGTATTTCTACACAGGCTAGTAGCAACTTACAAGGAAGATCCTTTTCATTTATCACCTTGACACAACAAATTAAACTTACATTATCAAATGCCATAATCAGCTATACTATGTTAGTTTACAGTCTTTCAACTTGACAGGCCCCGTAAGATTTTCCAGGAGGAAGGCTGTTACTCCTGAAATGTAACCTTGCTCTTCTCAGCTGCCTTTCAGACCCCTTCAGAGCAATCCACTCCTTCCCCACCTCATTTCTGGAGACCATAACCCAAGCAGAGGCTGACGCTACAGTGCGGGAGGCACAGCACCAGAAGAATTAGAGATCCTAGGCAGAGAGCAAGAAGAAAGAAGGGAACCCGAGAGTTTCTGCAGCATGAAATACAGCAATTATAAAATCCCCAAACAAAAACGAACAAAAACATTAGAAACAAACCAAATTCAAGTTCTCCTTTCTCCAAGGA
Source organism: Limosa lapponica baueri (assembly GCA_002844005.1). Lineage (NCBI taxonomy): Eukaryota > Metazoa > Chordata > Aves > Charadriiformes > Scolopacidae > Limosa > Limosa lapponica. The sequence continues at coordinate 704,890 of KZ505734.1, forward strand.
AGTTCACATTGATAGAAACTGAGCAGCCAATAAACAGATTACCTGAGCCCAATTCGTAATAAGTACGGAAGTGAGAAACACAGACCAAACTACCCAAATTGATTGCATGCCACAGCCCTTTAGTACTGTATGAGATTAGCAGCACTTGAAAAAGTGGCTTTATCATACATCTAGCAGGGAAGACAGCTTAAAACGTCTTGTCCTGAGAGAACGACATACTCCATCACCTGAAAGCACTCATTTTCATTAAGAAAATCATCTATTCAGTAATTTGTAAATTCAAACTGTAATGTGCCATATTCTTCCCTCATCAGACAGGCACACGCAACAAAACCTAACTTTAAGTAGAGAGCATTTCTTGCTTTCTTGAGCAAAGAACTTAGGCAAACACTTTGTTTAAAGGTATGAAGAGACAGCAGCACAGTGAATGCCATCTTAAAACGTGAGTGCGGTGTGCAGAGACCAATTTGTTTACTTTCAGAAGAAGGCTTTAGAATGCATGGGGTTTGATCAGAGGGTTTTTTTGTTTTGCCTTTTTTTTAAAAAAAAAAACAAAAAAACAACACACAAACCCTACTGCTATTTCCGCTCCCATATTCTACCAAGCAGTGATCTTGTGGTAAAGGCATTCAGTGAAGAGAAAACAGTGTGGAACGCACAGGCAGCCAGCCTTCTGCACCCAAACCACAGGAAAGTACATCAGTTTCTCTCATTTTTATAGATTAGAAACAGGTTCTTCAACTTCATCATACTTAGAATAACGGACTATTCAGTGTTGTTCAGATTTCCAGTAATCACAGGTGAAGTCTCCGCACAGGTAGCAGTACATGAGTAGGACAAGCAGAAACCCTGCAGAACCCTTACCTTCTTGCTGGTTAACTCATACGTAGCAAAGTGTGACCGTAACCTCTGAATGCAGCATTACCACCACACAGCTCTGCCAGCTTTTAACAAACAGCGAAACCAATGTTATTTACTAGGGCAGGGTGGATGCTACCAATCAAAGGCAAGTAGTTTCTCTTTTGAGCTTTCTTCCAGCATTGGAAAGTATTTTAATTTAAATCGTAAGTCTTCTAGACTCATTTCCTGTGCAAGGAACTTTTCATAATGACCAAAACTCAAAGCTGATTAGATGGGCCATATGCATTACAAACTTGTTGAACAGAATCAAGACCACACTAATGTGTTGCATTTGGGTTTGCTTTTTTTCCCAGAAAGCAAGCAGAGTCACAACAAAGTCCTCTACGAATATGTTTTGGCACTGACAGCCTACGTGCTTCAGGTTTAGGAAAGGATTGTCAGTTCCTGAAGGTAAGACATAAAAATAAATCTAGAGATATCTTCCTGTGACTCACTATGGTAGCCCACTGCCAGCTGCCACGGCTTTGCGACAGCACGCACTTAAGAGGGCTAGTGCGGAAGATGACAAGAAGTCAGTGCTCCAGCTCTAAGGTCTTCAGTCAGCTATAAAAGAGCTCGGATACACGCACGTTTTTGCCCAGGAGAATCAAGTACCGGGAGTCCCTTTCACAAACCGCATTTCATGTATTTTCTAGGCTTAGGAAAGACCAGAGGTATCACAATCCATCCAAGGAAGAAGTTACAGAAAGATGATAAATACCTAACTGAACAGTGCTAGGCAATCACGTTAGCAGCTCTGAACTACCAGCACTGGGGAAAGGCTGAGATACTTTTTAAATTTCTCAGGCTCCTTGACAAGAATGGAAGTTCCCGCATACAAAACAGCTAGCTGAAGTACTTGCCGTGCAGTAAATTTTTAAGTTTTAACATAAACTGTTCAGCTGTTACAAAACTCAGTCTCAATTATTCAGCCTGAAGCAAGTGGCTGTAGCTTAAGTTATTCATCTTCTACAATCACCCTGAACAAATTCTTGCAGATCACCACCTTTCCTCACACAGGGAGGCAGCCAGCGCCTTTTTCAGGAGGTCACGTCAAGAGATACAGAGCCTTTGTTTTCTTCACAGTATTTGTAAATTGAAGAAATGCACAGAACACAGAATTTGAAGGTGCAATTTTAGCTCTTAAGCTAGGAAAATCCCCAACTCTTAAACCTTGAGTAAAACCCCTAACTCAGCAGAATCCCAGGTCACAATTCCTCTGAACAGACATCCAGTCAGCAGAGATCAGATTATTTTCAAATTCTGCTCAAAGTGAACAATTCTATTATCAGTTTCCTTTTTTGGGAGAAGACTTCTGGTGTGTCAGTTGAAATATTCAAATCCTCCCACAAAACAAGTCAAAGCAGCTATGGAGGAGGGGAAACCACTATTAAAAATGTGTGGAATGTAACCTACTTGGAAGAAGGCAGATAATACTGGGACAAGGAAGTCGACTACTTCAGATCTGAGGCTCTTTTCCCACACAGTCCCACCAACATAGATACTGGCCAATTTCAAATTTACAAATATTAGTGAAATTCATCAACCTTTGTAGAACATACACAACTAAAAGTTAGTTTCCCAGACAAAAAAAAAAAAAATTCAAATCCTTCAGTTACCTGATACACACTGTATCGATTCTAAAAGGTGCAAGAACTTCTAGATAGCAAAAGGAAAAAGTTTAACTACTTCAAAAGCTGAGCTTTGCAGTGCCTTTTTTTTTTAAACTGAAAGAAGTTGAGATGTTTTTATCAATATATTTGAAACCCCAAAGGAGGCAAAACATTTTCTATAGTTAGTAGATTTAGGTCACAGGTACAGGAATTCAGAAATTTTTCAGGCTTCAAGCATCCTTGTTAAAACACTTAATTTAAAGATGTCTCCTCGCACAAAGCAACACTCTCAGAACTAATATCCGAGGGGATCAAAGAGCTAACCCGCTCACAGGCAATAAACCAACATTCAGCCTCAGTGGTCCCAGAGATGCACGCACAGACACCTACTGTAGCTAGCCGAGTCAGAAGACCACAATAGCTTCAAGCCTCAGAGCTGCCTTGACATTTCTAGCTGAACCTGAAAGAAAAATTAAACCTCTTGCTCCATGAGATGATCTGACACAGTCTAAACTCAGAGAGCCTTCAGCTGAACACCTTCTTATCAGATAACAGGACTCAGTCATCAGTATTATACACAGGAGGCATTTTGCAACTCTTCTTGTGTTTGCTCTACACGATAAAAGCAACCTCTCTTAAGTCTCATTCTCCATCTTGAGCAGAGCTGGACCCTGCCGCAGGCGGCTTCATGTCGTTGTACACACATCTTCTTCAGTGGTTAACCAGCTGCAGAAGTCCCTGCCTGTCCCGTCCCTCCCCCATGTGCTCTGCCTGCACAGGGGTCTCAGCACAACCCCCTTGGTCCACATCAGCTACACAGAATTTCACCTGGGTTTTTGTGATCCCTTTTACAGCATCACCCCGATGGCTGAAGCGATGTAACAGAGCAAGTTAATGAACTGCGTAACTGCTAAAAGCGGAAACATCTTAAATTACCTTTACTGCTGAAGACCTGTTTTCGTGTAACATTTAAAGCTAAAATCATGCTCAAGAACTTACAGTAAGCAGCCCAATTCCCTCTGGATGATTTCTTTTGGAGAGTGCCTCCAGGCGATTAATCCTCCCATAATCCAGGTACGGAATACTGCTTAAATGTTTAGTTATTGCAGCAATCAAACAAGATGAGAGCTTTAAGGCTTTGTACTTTGGCAGTATTACTTGTGTAACATAAAATAATACTGCACCAAAAGCTAGAGAAGTAGTTAAACCATACACAAGATTGTACAGCAGTTTAGTATACCTTTTCCCTCAGTTTATGGGAAGAGACTTCTGGACTTGTAAGAGCTAGAAGAACAAGCATCCAAACCAAAGCTAAATAGTCAGCAGCACTGTTGGTTAGTGACCTGCTAGGAGTCAACACTAAAAGTATAAAGGCAGGACATTCAAAGTGGTCCATCCACTGGATGCCACAGGTTGGACATTTAATCTCTATGAAAAAAAAGAGAAAAAACAAACCAACACACACACACAATCTACCTCTACAGAGACGGAAATAAGGTATTTCCACAGTTTAAAACTTCTCCTTTTAATATGCTAAGATGATAAGGCAAGACACATTTGGCTTAACTGATAAAGTTGCTTTTCCTTGCTTATGTGCTAAGAAGGATTTTGGCCTTACAGGTTTAGTTTCAAACTTGAGGGTCCGGAAATTGTTTATCACGGCATACGACCTACCGATAAAGTTTTCCAAATTCACTGCAGCACTACAGGAGTGCTGCTGAGCACAGGAGGATATCGTCTCTACCCACAGTATTTTAAGACCCCAAGCAGGATCTCAGGTTGAGAGCTCTCAGCAAGGTGAGAAGCCGGTTCACGGGGAGGAGGGACATCAGTTAAAGGGAAGTCGTAGTATGGGAAAAAAAATGATACAGCACTGTATATGCTTCTATCTTGGAAATCTCAATCAGGACATGTGGTCAAGATTCAGATAACTTTGCTTGGAGTCAGGGAAGGCAGGAAAAAGACGCAAGGATCATATGTTTCTGTAGGACTTTGAAGAGAAACAACTAGAAAAAAAAACATCCTAAGCAGCAACTGAAATTGCAAGACAAAATTAGAATACGCTTATAATTGCATTCTTAGTATTGCTGGATCATGCAAAGCCAGAATCCTTTTAAATACATCACCATTACTTATTTTTTGGAGTTAGACTTCTTAGTGTGAGCTAGGAGAGGAAAACATTGAATGCAATTATAACAACATCTCTTTTCTTTAGTAGAGCTGCTAGTACATACACAAGTATATTATCAACAACTACTTCTTACATGCAATTATAAAGGACCTTCATAAAAGCAGGGACAAAAACAGAATTACTATTAGGAAAACAATTTATAAGCTCCCTACCTGAAGCAGTGCATATTACTGTAATCCCATTTTCTTTCCTTACATAGAATTAAGTATAATAACAGAAGAAGTTTAGCAGATTGCTTTTCTACCCAAAGATGCCAGATTTTTCACACGGATTTATTACTGGCATCCTACCATTTCATGGTCTACTTACTACATAAGAAGCAAAATATTCAGATTGGCTTGCAGGTTTGTACCTGATTAAATGAGGAATGCTGAAGATGCTCTGTGGTATGAGCTGAGCAAGTTAGTTTTGTCAGAAAAAAATCAAAACTAACTACAGTGCTTTTAAAAATTCACCTTTTCCTAACAAATATAACTAGTGACTCAACACATCACTACAGTTATGGAGTACTCAGTACAGGACTGGAAAAATAATTTCCTTACAAGTTTTGGGGAAGCTCAAGTTTATTCTCTGCCTTAAAAGACTTGAGGAAAGTGACACCGATGATAGTTATGAGTATGTGTACCTAAGGTTAACCTGCCGAGAAATACCGCTTCCCATAGGTTTTTCTGCATGAAGATCTTTGCAGAATACCTTGGTGTTACACTATTACTATTTTTTTTTGCTTGAACTGTAGCATTTTTATGTGTCAGTGTTAACATTAGTTAATTATTAATGCACGCTGGTCCTACCAGCTAGTACTTTATGCTATCTTTAATAGCGCCCTTTTGCACACATTCCTACTATCTGAACTCACTCCTATCTGGATTCACCAGAAACTGCAGTTTATTTTCTGGACACAACTGAGAAGCTGGTGCAGGTCTGGTTAAACGAGCAGGGCTGCCAGATGAAGCTGTTTGCAGAGCCACGCAGCGAACCAGACAGGGTAACCGATCCTGAGTAAAAACATTCCCTAGTTATTTTTAACTCCGAGTGCTTGTGGAGTTTCAGCAAACTAGATGGAGTAAATAGCCATAGTGGCAAATTGCTGTGGCAGCGCGAGGACCTGCTGAGCATTTTTCCTTACTGGGAGTACTCACTTATCAAATGAAACCCTCAATTACAGCAAAGGCCTATTCTTCAGGCTTGAACAGTAAACACATCTCCCTAGCCATGTGCCTCCCCACTGGCTGTCCCTTCTAAAAAGCCAACCATCAACTTGCCCTCACTTTCTAGGTCCTTCAGCTTCTCCAGCTGTGACACCAACACATGTCACAGCGTCAGCACGTCTCTCGTGCCGCACACACAGTCCTCGCCTTCCATCATGGTTTTGAGGAGCCCCACACAAGCCTCTGGAAATCCACCTTCTTTTCAGCCCTTTGTGAGCTTTTGTGTGAGCACATTTGTATGTTAAAAAAATTCACCACGGAACTTAATCGCCCAACATGATCTCCATTTGTAAGTAGAGCTGATGGCACTTCCCGCACAAGCAGAGAAGCGCACCTCAACCCTCCAGAGGAACCCCCACCCAGCTCAGGTTCCAGGCTCTGCGTACACCTGAGGACAGCTAAAGTGTAAGTTCTCCAGCCTTTCCCTTTCCAGCGGCAGATAAGAAACCCTGACCTCACTTTAATGACTGGCAGCCTCGCGCACAATGCTCGATTGGTCGCAAGATCAAGCACTTCAAACGTGAATACGTGACCTTCTTCCACTTAACCATGAACAGCCTTTGCACTGCATTCCAGCCAGCCTTCGTACAAGGAACCTAATAAAAGCAAGTGATCTATAAAAACAAAAGTAATTTTAACCTCATGGAAGTTCCATCTAGAAGCATATCAGGCCGTTTACATAATGGGATGTGACTAGCTTAAGTACACGAATGGTGTGTTGCGGGAGGAGAATAAGTAAGAAAAGGCAAAGCAAACTGATTAAGTAAACATCCTTTTTGTCTGTTATCTACTTCAAGTAATTAAGTCATCCAGGGAGGAAAGAAATATTTTTCCCTTGTATCACCTGTTCCCACAGAGTGCTTACAGGCCATCCCCGACCCAAGCTGCAACCACGCTTGTGAGAGAGAACATAAAAATGGCAAAGAACAGAAGGTAAAAAAGAGCCAAGAAAAAAATTTTTCACAATCACAGGGCATCTCTCTCTTAGTAAAGAAAGACAGTTCTCAAGACAAATACGTATTGCCTCGCCCACTGCTCAGATAGAAACAATTCACCTAGGATCCCACTCAACTCTCTAAAAAATTTGTACTAACAGACCACTGCTACTATCTGTCAGCACTTCAAACCAAAACTCCAGCAATTTTGGGAGGCAAACCATTTCCCAGGCAAACAATGCCTACTGGTATTATTTACAATTAAGCTTTTCAATCTGGATCCCATTGACTGTACCTCTTTCAGCAAACATTTGTCTCGGTTAATCAAAGTTACATCCAGAAATCTTTGGACATGTTATATGCAAAGCATAAAGGTGAAAAAAAAAAAAAACCAAACTCAAACCAAACCAAACACCAAAACAAACAAACAAAAAATCCAAACAAAAAACCCACAAGGGGAGCAATTACAGGTGTGATTTCAGTTTTAATGCTGGTTTTACATAATTGAAATAGAACACATTTATAGCAACTCCTGCATTTACCCTGGATGTTACATTTCCCTTTAATGGTGCTTATGGCCATAATTTAACACCAGGATACCAAACCAGTGCAGTTAAGCGACCCAAATTGTCAGAACCAATGGTGAAGTTATCCATTTGTGTCATACTAGTCTAGACCCGAGGAGTGACCCATGTCAGAAGGTCTGCAAAAAACCTAGCCTCCTACCAGCTAACCAGAAGACTGCTACATTTCACTTCATGAAGCTGCTATTTATCTTCAGGTATGTCAAGGACCTCACTCATAACGTTTTCAGTGCTGGTAAAGCTTTCAGTAAATGCAGACAGGTTGCATAAGGTGGACAAACAAGAACCATTCAGGTACTTTAAAATTCTACCAAAATAAGGGCTTTACTTACAAGAGCCACCCTTTACCACCACTACTGAATACTGGAATTCAGAGCTCCAGCCAAAACCAGAAGCAGGAGCCTCTCCCTCTAGCATGGGAAGGAGGACCAGGGCTGCGTGCCAGCGGCTGCCTATTCATCCCCGAGAGTGCAAAGGGCACGGCGGGCAATAATCCGGGAAGCTGTACCAGTACTCCTTGTGCAAGTGGCAGTAGAAGACAACCTGATAACCAAAAGGTACGTCAATATTTACTTGCTATACAAGCAACTGCTGCTAGCGGTTAACACACGGAAAGGTGCTTTCTGACTCAGTGTGGTTTAAGTTATCTCAAAGGAATTTCACTTCAGGAAAGTATTATAAATTCCTCAAAACTGGAATGATCAGCATCTCAAAGTTTAAGCACTACTCCAAATTTATGCTGGCTTTTGAACCAGCTCTGTTCTACCCTATCTGTACATTAATACCTGGCTTCCCTGCTGGGTAAGTTACGCTGCACTGTACCATTGCTAGTTACACCAGAACACTAACATGCAAACCGATGCTTCCTTCTAGCCTGCAAGTTGAGCCTGAAGTCATCTACTACATTTCCCAGGCTGTAGATCTACAACTAACCTGAGCAAGCCAAATCTTTTGTTCAGTAGCAGTGCTGTAGGAAGCAAGGAGCCAAGCAGTTCAAGTTTCACAAGAAGTGCAACAACCAGCCCTTATTATTCCAGGTGACTGCACCACAAGTGCTTTGTTTTGATTAGGATTTTTATTTCCCCACCTTCCCCCAACACACACACCCCCCACCTTTAACCTCAGCAGATGCCAACAGTCAGCCACTTACTCTCCTGAACTGTTTTGTCACCCTGCGGTACCTTGTACTACTCACTGTGAGAAGGCCCCACGCTTTATCACAATGTAAGCATACCAGTCCTCGCGCAGCCCCGCATGAATCTGCAGCCTGGAATTCATGGCATTTTATTCCTTTGATTTTCTTATGTACTTACTTGAAGAACTTTTTTTTTTTTCTTTTTTTCTTTCTTTCTTTTGACGGTCAGCAAGGGTTAGTGAGAACACCTAGGAACTGCAGAGGGATTTGCACATCCCCCAAGCCTAGCATACAGAAGTGGTTCACTAAGACACCGGGGTCCGTCAAACACCCAGCACGCTGGCTCAAACGCCAGCTGCATTTTCAGTTGTTGCTTTTCAATCTGCCTTACTACTCTATTTTAGAGCTTCACCATAAAACTCAGAACGAGCTACTTTCTTGCCCAACACTGTATCAGAGATAAAGGATACTTTGAGATAGCCCACCTTCAGCTTCACTGATGGTTAATGAGAACTAACAGTCTTGTGAAAGCAGCAGCTTGGAAAAGGAAAGGAAAAAGGAGAAAAAGAAATCTGAGCAGCTGCTCACCACCCATCTGCAAGCCATATATGCTTGCTTTCAGACAAGTGTCTGATATTAACATTAAAGAGTCAACAAATCTACATCCAACTTGTTTTACTCACTAGTTAGCAGAACCGCAAGCTCAGCTCCAATCATAACTTGTTACTGACAGTTTAAGAGCAGCAGGAAAAATATTTGTTTTACAAATTTAGCAGTAAGAACTAAGCTTGTAAATACAGTACAAAATCAGTAAAGAAATAAAAAAACCCCACCAAACAAACACCCCAAACACTGAACCCCTACACACATTTCATATCCCATTGAGTGGTTTCACAGTCTCAAACGTGCTCATGCACTACCGTAAGTTAACATTAAGCTGATGGACAAACTAAGCTCAACTCAGCCACACTAAATTACATCCAGTCGATACCATCTCAAGGTTCTAGTGACATTTATTAACTAATACATTCTTGTAAGCCACCAAAGTCTACTCAGTATGCAAAAATATACATGTCATTGTCACAAAATAAAAGCTATGCTTTTAAGAAGAGGAAAAACAGAATGACAAATTTAACAATTCTGATCAAAAGCACCCACTATTTTGTGGAGCGGATTTGAAAGAATAAAACATTAGTGGCTTTCTGGCTGCATAGTACTGAAACGAGCTATACATTGTTCAGTTTAACCAAAAAAAAAAAAAAGGCATGAAATAAATGGCAACTGCAGGATAAAAAAAAATGCAAGGGGTGATGAGGTATTTGCTAGGCTGTACTCGCTTTGAGCAAGGAAACCTGAATATTACAAAGGGCTGAGTTAGAAGGGAATGCGGGGTATTTTGTGACAGACCTCTGCATGACAGCTGGAGAAAAGCTATTGTGGCAACAGCTGTGTGCTCTGCACAGCTCATACTCCCAAATACCTCCGCCTGCTAAGGGGCCAGTTAACTGGCTGCAACACATTTTGAAAGTTTTCTGCCTCTTGGGATATAAGCATGATGGATTATTTGTGTATGCTTTAAATAAGAGAAGGAATGCTTAGTTCTATCACTTACAGTTTTTTACAGAATGCTGCGGTGCGATGCTGAACTACCCTTCACTGCTGCTCTCCTACAGTTTATAGCTGCAAGAGATCCCATCAACTCTCCTCTACAATTAAAACGTCTTCACTTCCTGCCTTAAGAATGCACAGACTCGACAGCACTAAGTTCATATATCATATCCTGATTTAAAGGAAATGATTTGATATTTCCAGGCTGAAATCCTGGCCCACCAACCGCAATATCAAGCTCTGTTTATCTCCCCAGAGGAAGAATTTTGAGCACACGTCACCTAACGGCTGAAAGCTTTTATCTGCTGATTTGTACTCTAGTGTTTCTCCAAGTTGTTAGATGAACTTCTGAAAAGTGAACCCCAAATCACAACTAATTATACCTAAGTGACCCGTTACGTCTCTTGTACCACTCCTACTGCATTGTGCTAATTAGCGCAACGATGCTGAGTCCAGTAAGCTAAAGAGCTTTCATTGTATGACACGGGTTTGCTCACTCAGCCTCCTCATAAAAACATTGTTGTTTCAGCTCAGACTGAGGCACAACAACCTTCAGGAACTGATACCCTTGCGCACAGGAGCGCTTTACGTGCTGATCACTGCCATAATAAGAGTCCAACCTCAGCCACTGCTACTGCTGTAAGAATTAATGCTATCTGTTTCCCCACCAACACATAAACAGGGCTGGAAAGGATGTGCTGTGCACAAATCCCAGAAAGCTGGCAAAAGAAAGAAGATGAACTGGTTGTCTCTACATTCTCTGTTCCTCTTGTTTTCATTTATTTAGTCTGAAATAAAGGAAGAGTTTTTCCCATTTTCAAATATGAATCTCTCAGTCTTTCACAGATACAATATAAATCACAGCACATGCTTTCCCATGATATCCTATCACCATAATAGTCTTGTTCACTGGAAAATAATCAGCAGCACTGAAGTAAGAGCAAAAGTAACCGTACTTGAGTACTGATTTACTGAAAATTAAATATAGGATTATAGGAAAGCAAGACCAAGTGTAGAAATATTTGCTAGTATCAGCAGGAAGAAACTTTCATTTTTAAGCTTCAAAACGGAGTTGGTGACAGCCATATTTTAAAGACAAGCAATAAAGAAGCAAAAGAGAACTGAAATCCTTCACTGACATCAAGATTTGTCATGTGGCAAGAGCTAGTACTGATCCATGTTTAGTGAAGGCAACCACAAGCTTGTTACTTAATCCTAAGAAATTCCAAAAATTAAGCATGTGACTTGCTTGTAATCAATTTTAAAATAATTTGGAGCAGTTTCTATGCAGTCTTAAAAGACAAAAAACCTATTTGGCAATACACTTGCCATACAGAAACTACACAACTGGCTGTATGGCATCACATACACTTGATAACATCATAAGCTTTCAGAGTGCAGGAAGATACTGTGGTACACAAATCATACACCAAGCCTCATCTCCTGTTGTCCGTAACTACAGAGCAAGCATGGAAACAATAAAAAAATTCTTCTCTAAAGCACCTGAGGTTCTGTTCAGAAGGTCTTTATTTCCCAGCTACTTCTCAGGTTTTATTTTCAGAAGGTTGAATTTTCTGCTAAACATTACTCTGCGGTGGCAAGATTTTATCTCAGATAAACCAGCTGAGAGGGCAAAAAGACATAGATAACACAAACTGACAATAAGTTGTTGAGGGTGAATTTTTCAAAACACGTCAGCTTAACACTACAGTGCTGTTCCTTCACCACTTTGAAAAAGTGAACTATTTCTTTTTCTGCTATTAATTTGAAGAGATCCTCATGCGTGACAAAGTGGACACAGTTCCTCTTTTGCAGGTATTCGCTGGAAGACAAGTGTCAGTGTCAACGCTTGAGCAAAAACTTTTATTTCTATAGGGGTGTAGCTCAAGCTTTTAAGTAATTAATTTCTACTAGTACTCAAATATTGAAATTATTCAGTACTCGGCAGAACCGTAACTGCTGTTAAAATAAATGGACATACCAAGGCATCAAGTGTGAACTTCATTTATTTTTTTTCTCCTTATGCCTTTAACAGAAATTACAGCAGCATCTCAGCTCTGAACTTAAGCCATCTCCAGCTGCACACTTTACTATCACAACCAGTTTAGAAGCCCAGACGAAGATGCAGGCAATACCACCTAAAGCAACAGTACCGTGCTTGAGTGAAGGGCACTCTAAACCAGCTTCAGTCAACCACAGAAATTAATTATCTCCATAATGAAGGAATTCAATCCACACACAGAAAGGACTGCATTTATTCCGGCCCCATCACCTTCAAACAGACCAGCGAGTCAGTATCTTACCAGCTATCTACCCATCCGATAAACAAAGCACCAGTACAACAAATATTTCTTTTCTATCTCAAATGTACCGTTCAAACTAATTTCCAAAGAACTAGTTCTCCTAAAGTGTCAAGTTATTTTAGTGCCTTGTACAATACTAGATCTTCCAAGCATTCAGTATCCAGTGCTTACCCAGATTTTGAAAGTGCTGTTTTCTATGTAGTCACTAAGTCTATGCTGCAGAGCTTAAATTCTCCACAGAATATTACAGCTAATGAACACATGGAAGCGTGCATTAGTGAAGAAAATCCAAAGTAAAAAAAATAGTCTGTTTGCTATCAGATCACCTATTCTAACAAAGTATTTTTTGAGAATATCATTGCCTCAAGCACTAAAGGCAAGTTTGCCTTGCTGCCAAACAGACTATCTTAGGGATAGGTAGAGTATTACGGCCTCTCCTCGGTGGAATTAAAGAAAACAAACCAAAAAGTCATTCTCCCCAGATTTGCTCATCTGCCATCAGCAAGTAGTCGTCTCCTTCTTCCACCACGAGCAGACAGCGGTAGAATAATGACGCCCCCACCACAGCGGTAGAAACGCTAAAAGCAACAGGGCAGAAGATGAAAATAAATAAAAGGGGCATGGCTGAACTAGCAGCAGAACAGGAAAAAAGGCTCTGCCTCCTGAGACTGATAGGCACACTTTACATCAGCCCTTCTGTCATGCTTTTTACTGAAAACGAACAGGGAGGGAAAAAAAAAAAAAAGTTCAATTATCTAGAAGTTAAAGCATCCTCAGCGAGAGGCGTGCTCTCAGCCGCACCGCGCCCCCCTCCCCGCACACCCCTTCTCCCTTCGGGGGGCTACCGAGGGTTCCTCGCCGGGACGCCACAACGGGCGGCGGCTCGGCCCCGGGGGGCGGGGGACGGGGACACACAGCTATTTCGGAGCCGGACGCCAAGTGTCACCGCGCCTCCGGGAGCTGCCGCCCGCCGTGCCGGCCCCGGTCCCGGCCCCCCCGCGCTGCGCGCCGGGCAGCACCCAGGCCCCGCCGCCGCGGCCGGGCGGAGCGGAGCGGTGCGGTTCTCCCCCCCGCCTCAGGCGCCGCGGGCCCTCACCTGGATGAACTGGATAGTGAGCGCCGACTTGCCCACGCCGCCGCCGCCCACCACCACCAGCCGGTACTTCTCCTGCCCCGGGCCGTCCCTGCAGCCCGCGGCCATCGGGGAGGCGAGGCGAGCCGATGGCGGCAGCGCCGCCGGGTCCGGCGCTTCTCTCTCTTCCTCCCTCCCTTCTCCTCCTCGGTCCGCCGGGGCTGAGCAGCCGCAGGCCCCGCCGCCCCTGTCCGCCGCCGGCAGCGCCCCGCCGTGCGGAGCCGAGCGAAGGGAGCCAAGCGGAGCAGAGGCAGCACCGCCCGCCCCCGCAGCCAGGCAGCCGCGGCTACAAATGGCCGCCGGAGGGGCGGGGCCCGCCGCATCGGTATGCTAATGAGCGCGCATATATGCATGAGGGGGCGGGGCCTGCCGCTCACCGCCCCGCCCCGGCAAGCGGCCCCGGGCGGGAGATGGCGGGGGGGGTGCCCGGCTCCGGCTCCTCGGCCCCGCACCGCGTTGTCGTTGAGGTGGCAGCCCCTGGGTCACCTCTCTCCCTCGCGCCCTGCCCCCAGACGGAGCGCGGAAGGGGGACTTACTGATTTCCTCATGGGCTTCAGTGGGGCGCCCGTCCTCCCGCCGCTGAGTGCTGCATCGACATTAATGGGCCTCTTTGAATACCCACGAGGCGGGGAGGGAGGTTTTGATGCTCCTGCGTGCAGATGCTGAGCCAAGGCACAGAGGGGTTTGAAGCCAAAGCATCCTCTATGTCGCACAGATTCATGCACAGATCCCTGCACAGACTAGCAGGGAAAAATAGGGTCCTAGGGGCTTTAGCCCTTCCCCACTCTTCATCAGGTCTTCTTATGACAACTTACCCACTCATTTAGGCCATTCAGATCAAGGCCACTCTCTCTGCTCAGTGTCACCCGCCGTTGGCTGTCACAACAAAGGATATTCATCCTTTTCTGTACACAGTCAGAGCATTCTGGTTGGAGTCTGTGGTAAATTTCCCTTGGTCCTTCACATCTCTACTGCCTCTGCTGGGGGCAGACCACTGCTTTCGGTAGCAACCTACCTAACTTGGTAATAGTTTACTGTCCGACGCGTTTCTGGACATCCAAAACACTAGGCAGATGGCCATTGCACATACTACAAAGAAGCAGAACTTTTGCCAGGTAATTCCTTCTTCCCTTCCTCTCCCTCTCCCCTTTTAGAAAAAAAAATCTAGCAGTAAAATCATATAATTTTTATACATATAAACATACATACAGCCTTTTATCAACACAGAATGACAGTCAGTTGTGATTGTGTTCCTGAATGGCATAGCTACACCAACAAGTCTGTAATGTAGACACACTCCTCCCACCTGGAAAATAACAAAAACAGTGGCCATGTATGAAAGCTTTGTTGAAGAAACTTGCCTGGTACAACACTGAAGCTCTGTGGGGAGGCAGGGACAGCAATCCAGTGAGCCTTCTGCTTATTCACCTAAGAAACCCAGACTTTCTGTGTTTCACACACGTTTCGCGTTTGCAACAAATTTGTTGAGGGTCCCACAGGAGCCTCCTTCCTTATATCAACCTGGTTACTTACCTGTATGCCTGACACAGTGACTCACAGAGAATCTGAGAATCATAGAATGGTTTGGGTTGAAAGGGACCTTAAAGATCGAGTTCCAACCCCCCCACCATGGGCAGGGACACCTCCTACCAGACCAGGTTGCTCAAAGCCCTGTCCAACCTGGTCTTGAACACCTCCAGGGATGGGGCATCCGCAGCTTCTCTGAAAAGCCTGTTCCAGTGCTTCGCCACCCTCACAGTAAATTTCTTCCAAATATCTAATCTAAATCTCCCCTCTTTCAATTTAAAACCATTACCCCTCATCCTATCACTGCAATCCCTGATAAAGAGTCCCGCTCCACCTTTTCTGCAGGCTCCCTTTAGGTACTGGAAATCTGCTATAAGGTCTCCCCAGAGCCTGTCTCCTGGGAGAGAAATGACATATTGTGGAGCTAATTAAGAAATAACGTGATACCATATCTACACATGGGGTAAATCAATGATGTACCTGTAATCTTAATTTTACCATTTCTTAGTTTGTCATGTTGAATTTCGCAGTTCTCGCACTGTATTTCTCTGCTTGTAAAAGCAAAACTGTAAAACCAAAACCAACATAATAAATAACATCTTTCAACACTCATTCTGGCGCAGTGGAAGGGAAGACCTATCAACACACAGGAAACAAACAAATACCTGATGAGTTAAGGGGTTAACCATACCAGAGGGAGAGGAGGGAAGCACTTTGCCACTGGGATTCACAACTGTATTTTGGAAGAGGAGTGCCAGGACTCAGTCCCCCTTGGTTTGGTATTCTCCTGTAGTGATAAGCCACTTTTTCACATGTTTCCTAATTGCCCTGGCTGATGAGAAATAAGGAACAACGCACACAGGGCAGAATACATAGTCTAAGATTTTCCAGTTTGGAAAAGTGATAAGTGAATGGGAGATATAACAGAGATCTGTAAAGTCCTAAGCAGCACAGAGCAATTGAGCAGAGAAAGTATCAAAATAGGAGAACTAAGAGGCAACCAGTGACAGTATGAAGAAACGAGTTTAAACAAACAAAAAAGATATTGTTTTCCACGGACACAATCATCAAACTGTGGAAGTCACTGCCACAAGGGGCTGCGGAGGACAAAACTGCATCTGAGTGACAAAAGGTTAGACAAAGTCACAGAGCATAAAGCAGCTACTAAACACAGCATTCAGGGGCTCGGGAGTTTTCTGAAACACTGGCAGCCGGCTCTCGCCTGCCAATCACTTACTGGCCACTGTCAGGACCAGGAACCTGTGTGAGCATCAAGTCAGGAGGACAAGTCTTCTCTCCTAATTCTTAATTACGTTCTCTAGCTTAAGAAAACACAAAGTGTAGACTATGATGAAATGAAAACAGAAATTGAACTGCTACTAGTTTACCAAATATTGAGTGTTTTTTAATAAAAATACAGTTATGATCTCATAGATGGCTATTAGTACAGTAACCAGTAACCTACACTGTCAGAAATAGCACTGACATGAAAAGCAGATTTTAAGTGAGCTTGAACAAGATGCTAATCTCTGTGCAAACTATTGCAGCAGGAAATCTGATTTCTTGGTTTAAAGATGCATAGAAAACCAAACATTTTTATTTTCCCTTATCTTTTTTTAGGTTTCAGTCTCATTATATATCCTTTTAAATAGCTATTCTCACTGGTGTGGCCATCCACTCTAGTGAATTCTACACGAGATTCCTGGTTTTTTTAAACAACACTGACAGATATGTTAAAGGATTAAAAAAATTAACACAATCATCCATTACTTTAAAAAGTACGATTGCAAAAAAAATATTACTGTTAAATTCTTTGCATTTGTTATTTTTGGTAATGAAATCCAGTATCACAAATAGAGCGATATCCTTGCAAAGCACAAGATAGTGATCACAGAAAAGCAAGAAATGGACTGCAATTAATGAACAGCTTTTTTTTTTTTTTGGTAGTTTTTTGGCTGCATCCAAAGACCCTGGTAAAAATTGTTTTCTCTTTGTTGTATAAACATAGGTAGCGGAAGAAGAAGAAGAAAAGTCTCAAGGTAGAGGAAGAAGGAGAAGTCTCAAGTATAGAGCTATTGTAGTCTAAAACCTTGGGTGTTCAAACCTATATGGATAATAGTAATTTTATACATGGAAACGCTTGTCTTGCACTCCCTGTGCCACCAATGGACAGAAGCTGGGCCCTCCAGAGGAAGGTGCCAGGGCAGAACCAGCCCTGGAAATGCCAGTCTCTACCCCCTGCATCCTGAGCCCTGGCACAGACTTGGCACCTTGTCTTCCCTCACCAGCAGCTCTTGCTGTGAGCTCTGGTTTCAGGAGACAAGAGGTTTACATGTGAATAAAGACATGGAGATGAGGATAGAGCACACACGAGGTTTGATTTCAAGATCAGCTAACCTGGGAAAGGCTGAGTGGTGAGGTGCCTGGGAGGTGAAGACAAGAAACTTGTGACTGATCCGAGGCAGCAGGGCAAGATGATTCAAAAGGGGGTTTTGTATGGTCCACGCAGTCAGGAAAATAAATTTTGCAGCACCAGTTTGCATATCCCTAGGGAGGTAGAAAACACAGGGTTTCATAACAGAGAGGAACAACTCGAAATACCAAGACCTGAGATGATGAAGACATCACCAAAGTTTTGATGAAACGGCTGGGGAAGAAAGTACAGCTTTTAGAACCGTTACATAGAAAGAAGCTGCGTCATTTCAGGTCTAGCTTGAATATGCATATTTAAAAAGAGACAAAATCAAGAATGACATCCAGATGGCAAGCTTAAAAAAAAGAACACCACAGCGCTTTATATAATGACAGGAAAAAAAAAGAGATTTCAGGAAGTGCTTCAGGGAAAGATCCAGAACTTTATTTTACATTGGCAGCCTGGCAAAGATGTGGGTTTGGAAGGTTAGAAGACGTGTATGCAGTAAGTGACATACTGAAAGCTAAAAGTGCTCTGCGAGAACATAATAGCTTATTTAAAAGAAAACGTGTTCACAGGCTTATCACAGAAAAAAGTTACAAAATCTTTGGGACATGAGTCAGCATGGTAGGCAACTTTAACACTGAGTTATACCAGTAATTTAGGATTATATGTATACCTAATGGTGGCACTGGTTTATTTACCTCACTCAAGCAGGCCTTAAACACGACACCAGTACTGTGTGGGTATCGTGACCTAAGGAGATCCATGTGCTGCAATTCCCACTAAGAACTCCACTGCTGACTGTAAGAAGATGGGATGAAACTGAGTTTCTCAAAGCCATAAGACAAGAAGTTAGGGAGAAAAATCATTATTAACAATTTGATTTTCCTTGGGATAAGAATGTAAGACCTAATTCAAAATAAATCAGGCAATAATTTTTCCTGTGTATAAAAAATGTGAACTATTTGTTACACTTCTGATGAGCACCCAAAAACTAAAAGAAAAGATGAGCCATTTCTCCTCAGACACAGTTACCAGTTTCTGTCTGAGTAAGAAGTAAAACTATTTTCAGACAAGTAGCTACAGCTTTTTATAAATGTTCATCTATTTTTGTATCTACCTATTCCAGTAAAGTAGTCTGTAGTAAACACTTCAAAATGTGTCATTTTCTCTGAGGCTTGTGAAAGTGATCTACAAAGGAAAAATACTATGTCTCTCCCCCCTTTTTTTTCTGTAATTTCTAAGATGGGCTTGTCCATTTTTATTAATTATTATGATTACTTTAGCAATTCAGATGTGTTTATACCCAGTAGCAATTACAAAAAAAAAATCTCAAGAGAAAAGAGTAAAATAAACTGTGTAGGAATAGGATTTTTAGACAAGATTGTTTAAGTTTATGATGGTATATGTTTTCCCTAACACTTACATAACTGTACTGAGCAATTAACATGTGGGCGAATTTAGTGGTTTTTTTTTTCGAGTATGCACCAGCATCAGTTCTTTAGTGAGCAGGTCAGGTTTTGCACACCCAGACATTCAGGCGATCCTCTAGCAAAGCAAGTAATCCAATCTTGATTATTTTTTTCCCATATATATTTAGATATTACGTATTTATATATTTTTACGTATGTATTTATGTACTTATTTTTTCATATTGTTAGGATAAAAAAAGAAGTAGGAAAGAAACTCAAACTAGTACCTTTTAGACCTTTCCCATAGACCTTAAAAATGTGAAAGTGAGCCCAAAAGAAGATTTCTCCACAAATCACCTCTAAATTACTAGTTGTAGGAAGACCCTTACTCTGTTGGAAAGGAGACTGTACCTTTTCTGGCCTCTGTCCAGATAGAGTGAGTTAATAGCAGTAGCACCATTGATGGTGACAGACAGCAGAAGGAAGATCGGGGCAGGTGGGGCGAGGGCCCTCCGGAGCAGAGTGGCCGTGTCCATGCTGCACCGTGTTCAATCCCTTACACCCTAAACCTTTTTCCATCTACTGTGGGCACCACTGACTCATCTTCTTCACAGTATGGGACCACACCAGAGCATTCCCCAAAGGCTAGCGAGCCCCACATGTGTCTTCAGTCGCTGTTCGTGACCTTTGCAGAGAGCTGCCCAAGACAATCACAGGGGTCTTCATGGCATCTTCTGAGATCTCTCTCTGGGCTGGAGGGATGGGGCAAGGCTAGGGGGCTGGTTACGGGGCCCCCAGCATCCCAGAGGAGCTTGTTTTATGGTGCCCATGCCTTGGTTGATACCTGCATCCACAGTTTCCCGATAGAGAGGCCACGTTGAGCACTGTCTCTCAGGAGCAGGCAACTGCCGTGGAGCACTAGAACGTGCCCCTGGTGAGAGGGCTGCTGCAGAGCCCTGCAGCTCCTGGTGTGCTGCAGTGAACCCGTGGGTGGCGAGTTCAGGGTTGAGAGGCGAGGTAACACCTGCAACTCTCTGTCCCTGCACTTGTCTCAGTGTGCGTCCCCAATGGCAGCACATGCCACCTGCATGAGGGGAGTTTGGGGGATTCACGATCTGCCGGGCTCACATTCGCACCCCAGCAGGCTGCCCTTCTCCCATGTCACGCAGTGGGAGAGCCCCCTCCAGCTCAGCAGACGAATTCACTGCGCCCACCACCTCCACAATTTGAGGGTCTTCAGACAGGAATGACCTGGCAGTGCTGCGAAAGACAGTCCCACAAGCCACAGCTGGATTTCCTTGGCCAGAAAACGAGCTACCTTAGTCGATGCACACAGCCACTTTGTGTACCCCAGTACGACCAGTGCCTCTGCCCAGCACAAGACACAGAAACTGGGGTGGTTTTTTCTTCACTGCCAAAAGGCTAAATACTCATACAGGATATAAGAAATTTCTTATTTTCCCCTAATGCTCATAAGCCTATTTGCTTTCTTTCTTACATTTATGATGTTTCTCCAGGGCGATGAGAGAGAGGTAGGATAACAAAAAGATAGTTCTTGTGTAGAAAATGCCTGGATATCCAAAACAGCCTCTGAATCTCGAGCTTGGGAACAACCAGATTTTCACACACCTTTCAGTCATGCGTGATCCTGCTGCCCCAAAATGGAAAAAGGCAGTTAGCTTTTACCACCTGCCCCAAGAAACCTCTGCCACTCACTTTGTTAAAAACTGGAGGGTTTGTGGGCACATCTTAGTTGCCTTCTATTGCTTTCCTGGAGTCGGTAAGATAGTGAAGCCAAGCGAGCAGCGATGTCAAAGCCGTATTTCCACTACTCACACTAAGCTTCCACACCAGCACTGCTCTTCTAGATCCATCTAATTGTGATAGTTAGGCTTGAATAGAAAAAGAAAGGGTGAGAAATTGCTTAAGTAGATTGGACTAAAACAGCTGGGCCTGACAACATCTGCTGTAAAGTACGTGGTGAGCAGTCTCAGAGACATTGGTGGTTACCCTCAGCACTTTATAGAAGACAGGTGAGAAGTCCAGGAGACTGAAGAGGATAAATATGTTACAGAGGGAGAAAAGGAAGAGTAGAGAATTATGGATCAGTCACTCAAATCTCATTTTCTGGAAAAATATTAAAACAAATAATTAAACTATTTGTAAATACCTGGAAGAAAACAAGGAGGTAACTGACAACTAATATGTTCTTTTCCGAGAACAAATTGTGTCAAATCAAAATATTTTTCTCCTACGATCCAGTAACAGGCATTTGAGTAGGAGGAAGCAGTATGTGCTTTATATCTTGATTTTAGTAAAGCTTCTGATACTGTTTTTCATTAAGTGCTTATAAACAGGCTAGTTCCCTGTGTTATGTTTGATGGCAGCACTAAAGCGGAAGCAGGGCAGGAGGGAACACAGGACTCACTGATTTTCAGTAGTTCATTGACAAAACTGAGGATAGTATCACACAATTATCCAGAAGACCTTATTCAATCCAGTATTATTAAGTATTTCGGTAATAACCTAGATGACAAAACAAGAAAGCACATGTCCTACATTTTCAGAAGCTGCATTCTGTGAGAGAAAACAAGACTTCCAAATGACTACAAGAATTAAAGAAAAGTTCTAAAAAGAGAGAATGTAATTCAGAAATAACACACGGATTGTTCTGTATGTGGGCAATAATTTGTTAGTTATTTGATTGCAGCTAGGTGTATTAGAAAAAAACAGGAAAAAAATTACTTTTCCTTCCCTGGTGTTTCTTGATATTGTACAACACCTGTGCTTGAACTCCCTCTTTTTACTTATATACTTTCAGAAATATCCTTCCTTACATTTTATTTCTCTTGCTAACTTCCAGTGTAATTTCCACAATAAAGGCTTGTATTATCATTTTAGTATAACTCCTTAGTATGATGACCTACATTTCATTTTCTGCATGTTTCCTTCTTATGCTGAGATCAAAGGAGAGCTAATGATTGAGGCACTCTGGTCTTACTAAAATTCCTGTCCTCCTTTTGCACTAAGGTGGTATATGCTTGTGCTTCAGAGCATTTCTTTAGCAAACTGCCAACTCTGCTATTTTCTATAAACTCACTTTTTGTAAGGCCACTCACACACATCCTCATTTCTATTTCCCTTTACCCTTCATGACCCATTCCCATGGATTAATTTTCTGATGTGATTTTTCTAGAATTCACTGTCCCGGTACTTCTGTACCTCAGCCGGATACAGAGAGCCGTCTGGATAATTCTGAGAACTCAAATCCACACAGGAGCAAAACGCACTAGGAATCATTTACTGAAATGCATGACCTTGAAATAGCATAGTTCCATAGCACAGATGGAGTTTACCAGATGTCTGAGACTATGAAATGATGAGATTTAAAAGATTCGGTACTTCAGAGTGGTTTAAACAATGGAGACTGCAGTATAGGATAGAGATACTGGAAGTATATTTAAACAAGCACATTTATCCATGGATCCAGACTAGTTTACCCACCCTGCCTCTACAGTGTGCACTTACCTGTGCAATGCAGGTACATCCTGAAGGCTATGAAAGGTTTGCTCTTCATTGATACGAAATGCAGGGTTCTTCATTGAACCGTCAGAACTGGTCTGGTGGTGACAAACCCTCTGTTGTTGGATGTCTGATATTTGGGTCGTCAAGATGTCACATTCTGATCTCTTGGTGGTGACTGAAATGACTGAAAACCCATATAATGTGGGATCAGCATCTAGCCAGAAAAGCTGTCCTTCAAAACACATCAACTTCTAAATTTTCAGTGCTAAAAATATGGCAGTAAGGATTCTTCACCTAGGTGGGGTCTTAAAACAGTACTGTTGTTAGCTATGGGGTTTGTACAGCAAGGTCCTCTCTGTAGGGTTTCAGAGATACATAAATATTATTCCTTCTCTGGCTAAAAGCTGGTTGGGGGCATGCATTTCTTTCAAGGAGATATTTTTCCTGTCCCCACTCTCTTTTTCTTTACCACCAAAGTGCCAGTTTTTTTCATACTTCCAAGATGACCGAACAGTTGAAGCTTCCCATACTATTTTGGTCAACTCCTAGCTACTGACTGTGGTTGTCTATTAAACATGACAGGGCATCTCTACCGCTAGTAAATAAGGGACAGGCTACTCTGTCTGTGTTTTCAAATGTCACAGCTTGCTAAAATCACTGCTATTGCTCAGTGAAACTCTGTTTTCTCAGCCTACAACAATTTGCCTCAGCACTGTCATGTCATCACATAAGGGTTACTTGTGGGTGAACGGGAGAAGGTTGAGCAGTTCATTTTCCTTGGACATGAGAATTGAAATGCCAATGTAAAAACCCTGTAAAATGTGACTTTTTCTCCTGTCTACCATTCTTTCCATTTTTCCTCCCATCCTACAGGCAATTCCTTGTTGGCAAAATCCCTCTCTACTGATTTCCTCTGCTGGTCTTGACCTCAGATTCCTCCACTAAGTCTCATCACACCCCCTGTACATCTCAACACACAATGAACAATGGAGTCAACTCCCATTCCACCCTCTTCCCATCATCGACACACCAAGGAGCTCCTTCTCAGGATATGGGGTATTCTGAGGTACTGCTGAACACCTGCCTGAGACCTGGAAAGATGTTTTTCCAAAACTCAACAGACAGACACTACCCAAATGAAATTGTTGTCTTCTGCTTTGCCCCAATTTAGGTACGGGGAAACAGAAGTGGAAGAAGAATTGCTGGAGGTGAGAAAACAGGCTGGTTCAGAGTTTCAACAATTCCTTTTCCTCTCCTTTTCCTCCTGCTCCAATCTATGCACCTCAAGGAAACCCTATATGTGTAGCAGAATACTCTGTGCTCAGAATATCTTCTGTTTGGCTCCAGAGGCACTTGAGCTTTTGCTTCAAAGGTAATGTTAGCAGACTTTGCCAAATCTGTCATATTTTCACCAGTGAGGCCTATTGCTACAAAGAAAAACATTTGTTTAAATATGTGAAATTACTTTGTACTGAGATTTCAGCTGAGGAATTAACATTAATTTTTCCTATTTGTACAAGTTGTTTTTTACCACCAATTTAAAGAATTAGTATTAGTGGATCACACAGGTGGATTCTGTACCAACATGTCGTAAGACCCATTTTCTGTCACATGGAAATTACCATCTAAAGAGACAGAAGAAATATTATTATCCCATTTGCAGACAGGGCATTCAAGCACGAACACGCTAAGGAATATGCCTGAAGATATGCAGAAAGTCTACATCAGTCAAGTGAGCCATACTGGGGAATAAACAACACAAGCCTTTCATTTACTCCTTCTCCAGACACTCTGTATCTTCCTTTAAATCAGCCTATTAATTCACCACCACCAGCAGCACAGGTGAAGAAGCTGTTGAAATATTTTTTTTGTTGCCATTTTTTATGTACATGAGAACAGAGGACTGAAGTCAATATGCATCAATGAGATCAATATATCTGATGTGGGAATTAACTAATTTAAGTACATATATATTAAAAAACTACGTTACACTTATTTATGCTTTTAAATCACTGAAAACTAGAATCTATCTGAAAAGTGAAAATGTACCTACCAATTGAAGAATGGGGAAATTAAGGTAAAAACAAACAGGCCAGCTTGATAACAAGTGCAAGATAAACAGACATTTTACTGAAAAGGAGACTTTTCAGATATTTCCATGACATGTTGTTGCCACTTGAAATGTGGTGCCTTCTGGTGCTGTCTCAGAATATCTGGCAGAACATGTTGTATGTAATCAGACACTATTTTTTCAATGTATAATTTTTTTAAATTCTGTCTTCTCTGATAAGCATCGTGCAAGACAAATGTTATACTTGCTAAATAATTTCCTTCAGAAAAATCGAACAAACACATCTCTAGGATTTTCTGTTACTAGCAACTCTGACTCCCATTTTTAAAAGTCCATAGCACAATAAAGCAAAATTTTTAAGATGCTTTGGCTCACTATCAAATCTTCTATTAAGGGAAAGATATAAAAAAATATATGTTAAAAAAGAAGTAGTAATCACACAAAATAATAATGGAACAAACAATAATAATCATTAAACCTAAATCATTAAATCTAAATTCATCTTTCTATTACTTACACAGAATAAACAGTCACATTGAGGAGCTTACACTGAAATGTGGGCGTCCACCACTCACCGAACAACTCCTGTGCTTAAAATTACACTTTCCTTCAGTATCTTGTAGTAAATGAATGCTAATGAGTAATATTCCAGCAAATTCTTACCCAACTGAATCATTTCTTGGTTCCCCAGGTAGAACCTGTGTATGGACATTTTCCAAAAGCATTGGCAAGGCTAGAGCCCGATTTCAACCAGCAATGTTTTAAAAAGCAAAGGGCAAAAAGGAAAGGGGTGAAAATGAAAATCAGGAGAGATAATGCTAAATAACACATTTGGTGGTGATGAGAGCATTTGTAAGATATCTGACCCTGAGGTCAGCACATCTTCCCTGGCCATGGTGGAGCTTGCGCAAGAAACTAGCAGCTTTTTCTCACATTATCACGTCAGCGGGGAGCTGTGTAGGGAAGCGCAGAACCCGCTGCTTTCCTGGGTTCTGGCATCAAGTCTCGTGCATTAGATTTGCACTTCTCCAAAACAGCTTATAAGACGCAAGCAAACATTTGCGCACTTGGCTCCCCGCAAATGAAAACATTGAAGTTCTCGTTTGAGCACTGCCTGCTAACAAGGAACGCCGTGAAACAGGGGTGGATCAGGAGATTAAATTCAACTGTGCCGAGGTCCCTAGAGCTGAGGTATGCACTGCCATACTCTTTTGGGCAAGATGCAGTCTGGTTCCCTGGACTGATTATCCGTGCACAAGATTTGAAACTCTGCCCTCCTTCAAGTTTTCTTTCCTCCTGCTGCATCCTACCCAGCCACCCTCTCCAGTACAAGGGCTCCCATGCTCAAGCTTTTTGCTTTTGATTATATTCCTAACTTATCCATTCCTTTTCCTGTTCCAGGTGATACCATGGGCCTGCTGTCCAGGCCTTCTCCCAGCACTGAGTTTGGTCAGTGGTGGAGGGACAGTGAGAAGCTTCATATTGCAGTTATGGCAGCTCCTCCAGGAAGATGCTTAGAATGAACTGACTTTTCCTGGACAACTCTTTGACTGGGGAAGA
This sequence comes from Limosa lapponica baueri, assembly GCA_002844005.1. Taxonomy (NCBI): domain Eukaryota; kingdom Metazoa; phylum Chordata; class Aves; order Charadriiformes; family Scolopacidae; genus Limosa; species Limosa lapponica. The sequence goes on from KZ505734.1 coordinate 731,010, forward strand.
AGATAAAGGCATTGAGTTTCTGAAACTCTTTGTCTCTGTATTTGCTTTGTCCCTTGTCACCTGAAGACTCTAGGCCAGGGAGATGAGCTGGGACCAGAAGGTTGACCAACAGCAAGGTGCAAAACTTCAAAATGAAGCTCACTGGCACTACCACCTCAGCACCACTGCACCGCATGGTGTTTGCCACTCAGAACCTTGTGAACTCTGAGTCCTACCAGCTAGTAGCAAAGCAGGCTGTGGTGGACAAATCCAACATGGGCAAAGTCATGATTAAGGATCCTGAGGCCATTTTCCAAACCTTCTCAGTTTGGACTGCATGAGTCAAAGTTCAAAGGGGGTGCTGAAGCATTCTTTCCAAGTAGGATCATTCACAGCATGAAGATTCCTGCCTTTGTATGGAAGAGGCTGAAACCCCTCTGTGCTGTTGGGTCATGAAGCCATGCCCCAACAACAGTGGAGGACAGGGCAAGTTTAAGCACATGCTATGAAATGCTATGGAGAAGTGGAATGTGCTTTTTTTCTTTGACTGCAATATGCCAGGTTCTGATTGACAGACTAGACACAAATGTGCAAACTGCACAAGCTGCACAAATCAGTGCAGCCTTGATGACTGCTGTTCTACACAGCGTCTGAAAGGAATTAGGTGAGCCTTTCCATCTGAACCAGAACATGGACTAGTTTCTTCAGCACCTTTATGCCTATCTTCTGCAGTCTGAGAGTACCTGGAGAGGCCAGATGACCCATTACATCTGACCATACCTTCCTTAACAGGGTGAACTGAGATGGTTAGGGTGAAGTCCAATTAACTGTAGATTACTTTTCTATCCTGTTCTGTTTCCTAGAGAAGGGGTTTATATCTGCCTGCTTTACGCACTCACTCCCCAGGGGACCTCAATCCACACTTCCTCTGTGCAAGCATGGTTACCCTGACTGCATCTGCCCTGGCACTCTATGTCTTTTTTTGACCTTTCGATCATTCTGGCGTGCAGCTGTGACTGCTGCCTCCACAACCCTCAGGAAACATCACAGGCTGAGGGCTACGGGTTTTGCTGGAGAAAAATGCAGCTGACAAGTGGCTGTGCCATGCAGCTCAGGAAAGGGGGAAGGGCAGGGAGAGATGTGCTCGCTGTCTGCTTCTTGGGAGGCAGCAGAGAGAATGGCAGAGGGCTTACACAGAGCTGCTGTGTAAGCAGCTCGTATAGATGGTGGAGTAAGACTTGATAAGGACTAGAAAGGCAAAGAATGGAACCACCTGGCTGGATCCTACAGGACAAAAAACCCCACCCTTTCACCAAAGAAACCTTCTTTCCCCCTGTCCACAATGACACAAGATCTTCTGTTCTGTTCTGTCCTGTTCTCTCCCTTTTTTATCTCTAGAGAAATTGACCATTTCCCCATTTACCTAGGCATTTGGCCAACCGCTTCATGGAGTGGCAATGCTTTCTGAACTTCATGAAAGGCCACCTGCACCCTACATGTTATAAAGCCTCTCCGTTTCATGGAGAGGAGATGTCCCAACAGTGACCATGTGGTCTAGAGCCTGCTGACATTTTGTGTCATTTGAGCCTACACCAAAAGAGGTCTCTGAAGAGAGGGGGACACAGCAGACATTACTCTTCTTTGTGCTCCATTAACTGGCCTACCTGGCACTTCCTGGGAGTACAACTCAGTGGCTCCAGAGGGAGACAGAAACTCTCCTGGCAGAAGCTGCAACTCATATCCCCCGCCAATTGCTCTAAAAAAAATTCACAGAAAAGCAGAACAATAATTACTAGCACAGGGGGTTGCTAATGCAGGTTGAGGATAGGAGTGGGCTGAATAAATTTCCTGGATTTGTCTTCTCTGGGGGAGATGCCTCCTCCTTGTGACTCTCCAGCACGGTCTGTCCAGAACATGGCTATCCAAAGGAGTGTCTGATTTAGTGGTGTACTTCCACTGGAAGATGTGTTCAAGGTGTTTGTACCACATCCATCATAACATGGGGAAAAGCTGCCACATCACCACCCTGCATGGTTTTTTCCTCAGGTCTTCAAGGACATGGACGCCTTGGACTTGTTCTCATTACCAGCTGGCAACCTCCTGATAGTGCTGCAATGCTTTTTCCTTCAAGCTCTAGGTTGCCCTGTGCTGACTTTCCTGGAAGAAGAAAAGGATTGATGTTACCAAACAAAAAAAGAAACCAGCAAAAAAAAAGAAAGACAAGAGAGAGAGGTGCTTCAGCAAGGAGGAACAGCAACAGAAGGTACAGCAGGCAAAGCAGGGAAAAGATTAAGCAGGGGAATTCTTAGGGAAGGTGAAGAAGTGAGTTGCAAAGATTAGAGGGCTGGCAGTCAGCAGGAAACATGAGGGTCCTGACACGTTTTGGGCCTTTGTATATCCTGGAAGGACTCAGAGTATCACAGAATCTCCTGAGAAACTTCAGTCCACGCTGGAGGGTTTTGTGATGGTGTAGCCCACTTGCTGCTTTGAACACTTAAGGAGTGGGCACACACTAAGGGCCCACCTGAAAGTGGTTTGGTTTCCTCTAGAAAGGGTGTAGTCTGCATGCACCAAAACTGCTCTGTGGTCCAAACCAGCGGGCAGCAAGTGGGGACAACTGGGGGCATTCACTTCAGAGCTACATTAGCACTCCAAGTCAAACTGCATATATATCTGCAGCTGATGGCCGGCATTGCACAAAACACAAATGTAGCTGCTGCTATAAGGAAATTACAAGCCAAGGACAAGACAGAGATTAAACAGAACAAGCAAACTCCTGATTACAGCTTGGCACCAGATCAGATCACAAGCACAGTCAAACCAAGTATTGCCAGGAGTATTAGCTATCCCCAAAGGGACTGGGAGCAGCTGAGTCCACGGCTTCAGCCACAGCTCGCAGCAGTGAGGATCGCTGCCTGGCTGTGGCCACGGAGCCTCCTCCACGGCAGCACTGTGCCCAAGGCAAGAGGGACATGAGAATCACATCATCAGAAGTCATTAGAAGATGCAGCCAAAAGGTGTGGTTTGTTAATTTTGTTTGGATTTACCTGGTGTTAGTGAAATGATAGAGATTCACGTTAGTACTGGCATTAAGCTTTTCACACTTAGGCCCAAAGTGATAAAGAGACTTTGGCTTCCAAATACTTTCATCAAGCTATGCCTTCACATTTGCTGAAAATGTTTCTCAGTTTGCTGAAAGCAAGATTTCACACTACATGTTTGACCAAACTTCTTTATAATTCCTGCTGTCAGAAAAGTTAAATCATTTCTTATTTCATTATAGGAAATCATAAAAACAAACCTGTCGTTCATCCATGCCCCACAGGCTTCTCAGACTCTTTTCTTTTGGCACTTGTCTTACTACTGGAGAACCTTTCTAGATAGTTGGGCAATGGAGTGCTAATGCTTTCTGTGGCAGGGATTGAGGGGAAGAATTTTTTTCCAGAAAGAAACAGAACAATGTCTAATGTAGACAAAACTACAGTTTTGACCTTCAGTTGACATTTTAATGCGATGTATATCTGTGGAGCAGGGATTCATCTGCACCACTTCTTTCTTTCATGTCAGTCTGGATTTAAAAACGAGAGGCGTAGTGCAAAGACCATCTTTTCTCACCATTTGGGAATGGATTGAGCATGGTTGTAGTCATTACATCCCCAAGCAGCATGATTGTATTATTTTTGTGTTTCAATATATAAAAAAAGCTGCCCTAGGGATAACAGGCAGATCTAAGTAATGTACGCATAACATATGGGCTCCTGCTGCGTATTTTTGACACTCCTTAACAGTGAGAATTAAGATCTATGGCTCTCATCTTTCAGCTGATAACATCAAGACAGGCTGCAGTGACTACACAGAGCCTTCCTGAAATCAAATTGGTCTCTGAGCAAACACAGCAGTTCCTGTGGGAACTACTAAATAAGAGCAATTTAGAACTGCAGCTTAAACTGCAGATTATAGAGAAACAAGCACTAGTTACTGCAGCAGAATAAGTTGTAGCTGACAGTTGTCTCTGACTTGATTCTGTGATAAAGGATCACACTTTTATTAGGGGTATGGACAGGAACTACGAACAGCAGTTCATAGCTATGCAAAGAGGTAATCTCCGGTGGAAAAAAACCCAACCGTCACCAAATAATTAATCTTGCATTCCACTTGCGATCTCTCCCACGCAAATGGGGGAAGGTGTGTCATGATTCAGATCACTGCCAAAATAGCACGACGTGGCATTTCTCAGTTTAATTGTTTCAACAGATCTCTTTCTTTTTTTTTTTTTTCCTGTAAGAATGAGTTTGATTTGAGCTCTCATCCTTGAAATACCAGGGTGAACTTCATTAGACACAGTTTACCTTCACTGAGTGACTAACAAGACCCTCAGTGCTGCGGAAAGTACAGCAGACTGCACAACTGCTCTCCAGGCAGCAAAGTCAACACTGCAGATTGCAAGTCATGGCTGTGCCCTCCCGTCTCCTTCAGCACGTGTCCAACATAGGACAGCAATGGTCTCTGGCAAGTGGCAAGAAGAGAAGACTGTAGGCAAGACCCTTGAGAAAGCTCGATTTTGTGGGAGAAATCCCAGGGGAAACAGTTACCCACTGCTGAGAATTTGATACAGACAGATTTCTACCTTCTACCTTTTTAATCATGAGCCATAAGAACAGCCGTAAGGATGTTCTTATGTCCCGGGAGTCTCATGAGAACATCCACATGCAGCACTGAGAAGAAGTCCTAATGTGCCTGCCACACACCTTACTCACATGTACAATTTATTCGTTTCTTCAGCTGATGCTATTTTTCCCCTTAGAAATTTCAGAAGAGGCTTCCTCTATTACTAGTTTCAACTCAGCACTTACATATTAGGGATGTGGTAAGCATTTTAAAATAGGCTCATAATAAGTTCATAAAACCTTTGTAAAATCTCAATGCATTCAACAGGTACTTGTTTTTTATATGTCAGTCTGGCTTTTTCAACAGTAAAAATAAAGACAATGAATCCCTAGTTAAACAATTATCCACTTAAAATACTGGATAGACATCCAAGGCACTGAAATGCTTTTTAGAGAAATACACAAGTGTACGTGTGTGACTACTAACTATTGCATTTTCTAACCATGCAGTTACCTTATTAAAAGAAAAATTAATGGCAATACAAAGTCAGTTGTAGAAACATATCAGTGTAATGGACTACAGTTTCCCAGATTTTTCCCTACTGACTGATAAACATGTATTTATGGCCCTTACTGATACACTACATTGATATTAGGATGAATTTGATTTGATCTTAATACTGGGTTCTTAATACTTCCTGAGTTCAGAATATCCACAGCAAGCACAGGGAATGAGGAAGTTGGAAATTACAGCAATGTAAGAAAAGTACTCAGCAATTCACCCCAAGAGTGCTGTTTTATCTGTCCCTTGTTAAGGGAATCATGCAATACTGATTGAAATTGGTGAGGATTTTACTGCAGAGTTAATAAGAATTGTAAGCTATAAATTACGACAGAAAAAAGGGCTCAGGCAATCACTATGGAGGGCAAGTGAAGAAACAGAATATAAATTTACTTTTTAAGTGTCCTAGTGTTTGTCTGAAAGTAATCTGTAAGTTCACACAAAGTGCATTAGTTCTCTGTAACTGATAATCAGAGGTAATTCTCTTGACCTTTACACTGAGATAGCCTTCCACTGCACTTCAGCAGGGCAGCCGCAGGTCACATGCAAAAGAAGATTTCTTCAAGGCAACACGGTGTCACTCATCTTATCTTAGTCATCAAAAATGGAACCTGAACTGTTAGAGTCCCCACAATCTTCATTTGACGTTGCCCTAGAGGATGGTTTCCAGCTTTTAGAAATTATATTCACACTTCACCATTGCAATAAAACGTTTGGATTTATTTCACTAATAAAAAAATAATACTGATAAATTTAGGTACCCAAGACAGGAGGTATTCTGTGATCCAGCAACCGATATCTATATTTATTTAACATTTTAAAATGTCAAGCCTAGGAGAAATGAAGCACAAGGACTGAGATTCGATCCATACATCCTTACAGGGCAAAGCCTCCTGAGTCTTTCAATTCCAGACAGCACCTGCCCAGAAGGTAGGTTGCACTAGTTACTAGTGAACTTGAACTTCCTTAAATAGTACATGAAAAAAACATCAACAACATCACAACACAAATAATAACCTCCCCTCACCCCGGCAGTAGCTGAAACCAGAATTAGTAAAATGAGAAAAGCAAAGAATAAACTCACAGCACATATGACAACTCTGAACAAATGTGGAAGCAAAGCTGCAGTCTGGTTTGCAGTAGCCCTTCACCTCCACTTGAAATCCTGGAACAGACAGCCACAACTTAGCTAATAGACACGTTAGGGAAAAAGAATGGATTCACTTACACAGTATTTGCGGTGACAATAATTTATTCAATAAAAAGCAGCTCATGCACAAATCCCTGGAAAATAGATTCTATTTATCTCTCCACCTACTTCTTATTCTTGTCTTCTTTGCCACTCATTATTCGCTCCACAGTCAAGTGTCACAGCGTCTGGTGCATTGCTCCACTAGCACTCATTTCTTCAGTTAAAATCCCACCAGAGACATCCCTTGCAGAGAAAGCTCAATCACCACTCAATAGGATTATTGCTGACCTCCCTCCATGGCCTCCCGAACCCCTCACAGTGCTTCCCTACTTCACCTGGTGAAGTAGAGCTTCAGCTGGTGACAGTAGAGCTGTAATATCAAGTCATCTTCCCCTTCACACTGTCTTGGAGTCCACTTCTTTCAAGGAGTTCCTTTGCTGGCCTCCTGTCTTTGTGTTCACGTTTCCCAGCTTCAGTGTCTGAGACACTCTCACTTCCATCATTGCTGTCATTTCTCCCTTTCATTCCTTAAAACTTTCCTAATCACCTCTTCTTGCTGAAACCCCATGTTTTTGCCATTATCTCCTGTCTTCAGCTGCACCATGCTGAAAATGAGATTTTGTTCAAGCACTTTGGAGACAGAATTACAGTTCATAGAAGGTTTTTTGAGGTCATGAATGTCTAAGATCAGAGATCATGTATCAGTCTAATACAATGTCTATTAAAATGTGTCCTCAAGCTATGTTTGATGCATCTGTAAAAACAGAAATAGCAATAACACTAAGGAAAGTTGTAATTGCTGAGCATTCCCAAGAGCTGTAGCACATGCCAGGGATAGAAGATGGAGGTGACAGTAATCAAGATTAGATTCGTCTGTCTGCCCCTCATATTGAGATTTTTGCATTCAGCTCTCCTGATGCTCGCCAGCACTAAGAGGACAAAATGGGAACCCACTATCCCATAAGTCAAAGTGAAAAGCCAATAGGTGTAATGGGAACATCATTTGAGGCTTGTAGGAGCTCGTTTTCCCTAAGCAAAGAGAAGAAAAAGGTATTGTGCATTAGAAAAGTATGAAAGTGTCTTGGGGCTTCTCCTTGTACACTGTTACTCATGCATAGTCTGTACCCCAGGGTCTTTCCTTAGGCATTGTCAAACCTAGAGAGAGAGAACACGATCTAAAAGCTTGGGATGTCACTGAAAGCGTGGTTAAGGGCTAAATGAAGGAGGAGAGCAATGGAGGAAGGGACTGGAAGGTAGGAAATACTGTCATATGTTAAAGTAAGCTTAAGTAAAAAAAACAACCCAAACAACAGAAAGTGGGAAGCTAGTAAACGTGAATAAAAAAAAAAGAGTTGAAATGTAAAAAATGAACTCTGAACATGAAGATATTCCAATATATAATATATGATTATTCCTATCATATACATAGTGGGAACAAAGTGAAGACAGCAAAGCAAAAGAAATGGAAGAGTCTAAAGGAGACAAGAAAGCCTAAATGAAGTGTCCATTTCAATACTGAACTGTTTCACGATTTTCCCAGTCTAACTAAAATAGGTCATTACAAGCAAGTAGTATTTTCCAGAGGAAAGCTGGTTAGTTTTTAAAAAAATAAAATATTACAAGCTCTTGCTATAAACAATACTTGTCGCCGTGCCCAGATATTTTGCCTTTGGGAGCAAAGCAGGTTTTCTTCCCCCATCTGCTGTTCTTGGAGAGATTTTACCATATTCCCTCATGGTGCCTCCCCACAGTTCCAGTGAAGAGCTCGGTGTAGTCTGGGGCTACGGATAGGTCGTGATAAATTTTATAGAGAGGAAAAATACCCCACAAATCTGATTCTAGAAAGTTACCTTTTAGGTCATCTGCTGACTGGTTCCACATGACTGCCAGATTACTGTTTTAATTAAGGTACTGCCTAGGAACATTAGACAGAAATTAGGAGTCTATTTCTGAACACAGCATAGAGATAAATAACACAATTTTCACCACTTCTAATAAAAGATAAAAAAAAACTACCAACGAAATCCTGTGCTCAGCTCAGATAATTTCAGTGCAGAAGCTCATGGTCCAGGAGGCAGTTCTGAGGTAGTGGAGACACCACACAGAATATGACAGGGACAGGCAAGAAAACAGGCAACAAAGAAGTGAATGAAATGTAACAAGAAACCAGGACTTTGAGGACACAGCTCCTTATTTGCTCACCATCTATCTTCTAAAAGCTGTGATAAAAGCTGTCTCTACAGTACAGTTTGCCACAGGGCCTTTTCATTATTTCTGTTTGGTTTTATTCAGGGAGAGTCACTCAAGAATTAGATAACGGACAGGAACATTAAAGGTTATGAAAAAAAAGCATGATAGAGTTCGAATTTTAAACAGACTTGCAAACGAGCCTTGCCCATATGTCTTCACTGGAGGAGAAAGGTGGAAGCCTGTGTTGTACACCGCTGATCAATTCTCACCTGATGTAAAAGGACCTGCACTAAATAAACTCGCAAGTCAATCACACTGGAATTTTCTGCTTTTCTGTTGAAGGCTCTTCTAACTAACTTCTGCAGTTCATTCAGTATGAGGTCCTGTAGATCTACAGACATTGTATAATCTTCCCTAATTACTATCAACCATTACTTCTTCACTATTCATCGGTTTTTTCTACTCTGGTAAATTACTTGTCCTCATTTTAATCAGTCAACTCATCCCATGAGTCAGATTCTGTATAAATGTCAAGTCAATACTTAATTCTGTTAAGGTTGAAATTGAAAACCTTATCTCATAACCCAAACTACATTTTGCAGTCTGGGCTCTGAGTCAAAGTCAGGTGACGTGAGGGAAAGCTCAGAGAATTGGAAGAAATTCCTGGAACATTTTGTAAGCGAGCGACAATAAATTGCGTGTCCCACCAAATTCCACCTCAGGTAAATCCCTGCCACCTTACACAGGAGCGTACTGTCAAGGCCTTACCGTTTCCAGTAAAGATTACTGTATTTTAGTAGGGACGTAAGGGATATTCTGCATCCATTAGTGGCCTGCTCAGTGCTGAAAGGCTTAATGAATTGCTTGAGATATCTAGAATAGTATATTATCACTCATTTATTGGAAAAGTACCAGGCAGATTATCAAATGATTCTCTTTTTTTTAAATTAATAACTAAGGAGACACTGTTTTTAACTGCAGGAAATTTCAGTAATCATTAAATACATAAAGATCACATAGAGAAATTAAAAGGAAACATCTAAAGGTGCCTTCAGACAACAGTAGGTCCTAAATCTGTGAAGATTTTCTATTTCAAAGCTTCAAGGTAATACCATTTTCACAGTTTGGCAGGAAGAGAAGAGTGGAGACTTGTGCTCCTGCCTAGATGTTTGCTGGGAACTCAGTGTCCCAGCATGGTGACTTTTTTCTTGATGGTTTTGAAAGATGTAAGATTGAATTTACAGCTAAATTAGCTTCATAATGTTATTAAATGAGACTGCACTGTTCTATATTTATAGCCTTCTTGGAAATGTGAGATTCATATGCCCTTTCTGAGACAGACATCAATGAACAGACTAAGAACTCCAAGCCAAACATTTTCCAGAAAAAATAATTTTCTTTTTTTAGATCCATATTATTTTACTTATTTTAGACATAATCAAGTGGAGGCACTAAAAACATAGGGTTTTGAGCTGCTGAGTACCCTGTATTTTCTGTGAAAGATATGCTTAAATAAGCCATGTAGGATGCATTCCTGGATGGGACCTGTTTAGCCTCTGAGAAGTAAGGAACATTTTACGACTTCTCACGCCTTAGGACTGCTTTCCAGGCATTAGTAAGGAAAATGCAAACAAAACAAAACAAGTTGAGCTGGAAATATAATAATTTCTCATTGGAACAGATCTTACAGCAGAACGATGCAACCTTTAGAAGCATCACCACTAGACCTGGGCATTCACCTCTCTGGAAAGGGTCCCCTCTTCTGGTGACTGTCGGGCCCCGTAACTACTAACTCTCGTCACAATTATCTGGAGAAAGGTTGCAGGTTTTAAAAAATTGCTTGTTTTAAATCAAAAGCTAAAACATTCAGACAGATTCATAGACTTATAAAAACCATAAAAAACATTTCTCAGATACAGGTCTTCAGGTTTTAGCATGGACTTCAGTAACTGAATTCCTAACAAGTCTTGAAGCATGACTGGAATGACTTTGGCAAGATCTCCCATCCTGAGCAATTGGGTGTGAAATTTTACTCCCCCAAACATAAAACCCCACTAAATCACTAAAATCAAAACCAACCCCTCCCTCATTTTTTATCCATCACTAACTAAGAGAAACAGGGTGGGGTTAAAGTGTTCTCACAGCGAGGCAAGAAAGGGGACAAAAGTAATCATTTTGTTATTATTCTCCATGGTGGCAACCACACCCCTGTTGCCCACTGTCCTGCCTTCAAACCCACATTCCATTAGAGGGGAGCATCTCCAGCTTGAGCTAGGGGGACTACAAACACTCCTCTGCATCAGAGCATCTTTAGGCTATTTTTGGGTTTGGAAGAGGGCAGAGACTGTTTGAAACCACAGTCGTCTCTCCTGAGCAGCAAAATTCAGAAGGCATTTTTTCCCCCTAGGTAGGACACTTTAAGAGGGTTTATAAGACCCGTTTAGGAAAAAGAAGAAAGGTCCTCACCATTCTCCTTTTTGTCTTGCTATCCAGCAAATGAAATATAAATTAACCCTAATCTGTAGCTTCCAATTTACACCTGTTGCTTTGATGTGCTTCTCACCGAGGAAGAGAAAGTCCAGGCTGCCACCACACTACCAGCTGGTGAGCAGGTCAGACGCGGAGCTCTGGCAAACCTGTGCTGCCGTTCTGCCTGTTGCCAACCAGCCGGCAAACTCGGGGTCGCTGAGGGTCAAAGCACGCACCGGGCCACGGGCTTTGCTAACTGCTGTTATCCGAACAAGCTGGCAGCAACTCCCTTTTCCACTGAAAAGAAAAGCTCCTGTGTTAGGTTTGATAACTCCACCTTTCATTTAATAACTCTCCTCAGTATGAAATGAGCTGAAATGAGAATCCTGCATTATGGACTTAAAGCCATCAGGGTTTCCACCTGAAAAAAAACCTTTTTAAGGTTTTAAAGGTTTTATAACCTTTTTCAGGGTTTGTTTGTTTGTTTGTTTTTTGAACTATACAAGTAGGAAGTACTGGGGTGCAGTACATTAGGCCTTAGGCAGCACCTGAGAAAGACGGGTTTCTAACTTGGGCTCTCAGTTTGATTTGCTTCCTGCTTTCAAGCTGCTACATTCACTGTCTCTATTTTGTTTAGCCTTTGTCGTAGTGCCTCCAAAAACAGCGAATTCCTCTGCCCAGAGGTTGTCTCCCACTGTGTATGTATGAAGCCCATAAACTCCATCCAGGTCCTGCTGAAATGCAAGTAATAGCTAGTTTGATTGTAGCTGGGGACACACCTCACTAAAACAATTGTATATAAACACCGACCTTCATTTAAAATGGCTTTGAGAAATCAGTTAATTCCTCTTTGAAAGCTGGTACTTGAAATAATAATCTCCAAGATATAGCACTCAAACCCAAGCAGAAATGCAAGTTTAGCTAGAAACCTGAGTGTGGCAGGAGGCATTTGTCTGAGTCCTGCCTTGAGTGGGGTGGTGTCTCCCTGGGCCCTCCTGCGCACATAACATGATGCCAAAGAGGGGCACGGAGCAGAGAGAGAAGGAATCTGACCCTGAACAAGTGTGGCAGCGTAATAATGAGAAACAACACCCCAGTGAGCGAAGCTGGGTGTTGGCGGTAAGAGCATGGACTGACAGTTTCTGCTCCAGTGGTTCGTCTGTGCTCAAGGAAGGACAACTGGCTTCTCAAATAAACAAGATCTGTTCCTAGCAGTATCTCTCTCTTTCACCAGTTTCCTTAAGTGAGACAATCAACAAGATCCTGATTTTTTGACTAGATATGCATATCAAAGAAGTATCAATATTAACAATGTTTTTTTTAGTGTAGCAGAAAAAGAAACGTCAGGACAAATAAGCCAGGAGAGATACACATGTACTGTTTTTGTCCCTGAGTGACAGCAAAAAGCAGGTGGCACAAATCCCTAAACCCCACTATTTAGGAAGTTTCTCTCTCCCTTGATTATCTGCTGCACCGTGACTTTCATCCTGCCTTTGCTGCATCAGCTCACATGTGATCAGTCAAAAAGAAACAATACTGATTTTCTGAATCTATAAACACCAAAAGCTCACTACACACACAAAGGAATGAAGAACCACGGGTTCATGCAGCAATCCAGACCCGCAGAGACACCGTGTAATTCTGCTTTCTTTTTTTCTCCTAGCAGAATGAAAACTAGACTTCCATCCTGAAAGGAAGAGTCACCAAAGGGCGTGCTAGGTGACCCAGCAGACCTTTTGCATCTAGCATCTGATTCAGAGCAAAGAACGCAGACCTGTGAATCACAACATCAAGCTGAACAAGCAGTGACACGGCCAGAGCCAAAAGATCTCCAAACATTTCCACCCTATCCAATGCCTTATCATAAGCTTATAATGAACAGAAAAAGATGATGTTTGAGACAGAAACATAAACCAGAAAGCGTTGTGCCAGCCTAATCCCTCCAGCGGCATGTTTCCCTACAGAGGTAGCAGTGTTTGGGCTAAAGACTTGCGTGGGCAGGGGATGGAAAAGAATCCCAAACTCAGTACCTCACAGGTAGGCGGTGGATCTGATTCACATTGCAATCATTTGTAATAGCCTGCAGCCACAAGGCCAAATACTTTCATCTCCTCGGATCTCATAAGCTAAGCAGTGTTAGCTGGATTGCTGTTTGCAGTGGAAGGTCTCCAAGTGGCACCAGCGCAGGCAGGAAGCAGTGCTGATGAGAGCTGGGCTCGACCCAGCGCTGAGCCAGAACCGCAGGATGAGGTTGGAAGGAGTTACTCTGGCAGCGTTGCCACTTCATACACAGGGCTGTAAAGGGCAGCCCTGGTGATGCATGGTCTCTAAAAGCACCAGCCCACTTTCTCTCCGAATAGGGCTTCCTGATAGCCTGGATAAAGTCCAGCCTATGCAATTGCATCCTAACCCCATGCTGCAGCTGGATACAACACGGAATCCTCCTGCTAGCAAACCCCATGCGGGTCCCTGGGCTTGCTTTATGTGATCTAATGCAGCCCAGAGCCACAGCAATCCACAGTTCTATTTAACTTTACAGATTTAACTGGCTAAGGCTGCTAAACTTGGTCTGAAATTTCAGACTGATTTCAATAAAACCAAAGGATATGCTTAAGGAATGTGTTGGTTTTCTTGAGCTGTTTTCTCCAGTTAAAAATAATGTGCCAATAGATAATGTTAAGTTTGAAATGAGGATCTTTGCATATGCTTCAGCCTATTTTGTCTATTTTGGGAATGGCTACAGAATTCAAGACTGAAAAAATAAGTACAAGTAAAATACAGTTGTCTCCTTGTTGCTGAAACAAACACTAAGTCATATATTATCATTGTCATAAAAAAGACCTCATCGGGACAAAGAGACTCAATGCTACAGCCTGCAGCAAAGATACCATTAATAAAATAAATCACATCATTCACAACCACAAGTGCTTCACTTTAAAGGCAAAAAATAGGGAGAATAGGACTGTGTGTACTTGGATGAAACAGTACAATCTGTATCAGTGTACTGCACACGTCAACACTGCTCATACAATGAATAAAGAGGAAATGCAACACAGCCAAATAACTTTATTAATCTTCTGCACAATGACCTTCTACTAAACTCACATAATCAAAGATCTACATGCTATATAACCTATCAGATTGATCCCCCATGAATAAATAAAATTCCACAGGAAAAAAAAAAAGAGAATGAAACCTCAATTATTAGTATCTTTTAAGGCTACTGGGCAAATATTTCAATAAAATACAAGATGATTTGGGGCCAAATAGGAGTACACTGAAGTTTTTCAGCATAAGAAGCAAACTGATACCCCTCCTGTTTATACTGGTTTGAGCCAAATTTTACATACTGTTTGAGATTTTTTTTTTCCCTTCATGCAAATCAGCTGGGTGAAGAATAGAAACCCAAGCAAGTAGCCACAGAAAGGGGAAAAAACAGATACAACGAAGGAGTAGCCAGCTGACTAACAAGCACATCAATACTGACCTGCCAGTCATAACTCCAAATCAGCCAAAATGTTGCTGCTTGCCCAGAGAAATACAGAAAAGGAACTAGAAAATCTTACAAAAGCAGAAGGAGAAGCAGTGTGGATATGAGCAGATGATGGTGATACAGAACACAAACGCGTAGGAAAACTACACTAGCTGTGCTGTTAACAGAAAATGCGCTTTTCTCAAGGATTTTATGGTTATGCTTTTCTACCAAGAAACCAACGGGCCAAATCCTTAATCCTGCTAAGGAAATGTGGTGGGAATGTAAAGTGCATTTTTAAATGAGACAGAGGTTTTAGCATAGAGCACCCACTGTCCAAGGAGACTTTTTGGTGCCAGCCATCCTACAGCCCCCTCAGAAGAGGAAGATACGATGTGACAGGAGCAGGGCTGATCTGAAATGCGTCCAGTCTTCCTTTAACACAAACAACTTTAAGTAGGCTGATCTTTGAGGTTGATTTTTTTGGACAGGAGAGGTTCTGAACTGGAGAGAGAAAATAATCTCCCTCCATTAGTTTTGAGGTATGAACTGGGACTTACCCAACATTGATTTGGTTATTTACATGCTGTGAATGTGAACTGTGCAAATAAATACTTTTTAAATACTAACCAAGCTCGCAGACACACTCAGAAGAAGCAGTCAGAAAATGTTTTAAAAGTCCAGAAGAGTGGCTGAGAAAGTGGGATCAAATTGTCAAAAGATAAATTGGCTTGAAAAGAAAGCTTTGCATAAAGCCTTGAGGGAATAAGTTAAAGCTGAGGGCACAGCCTGCTCAGGAAAAGATGCCATCAATTAATTCTCTAAATGAGGAAGGCTGCTAAACTTTTCTAGATGAGCCCCATCAGAAGATAGGGAACAGGTCAAACACAACCAGTCTTTATTGCCTTGGGGATATAGGGAAAGAGACAGTCATTCAAGTATCTCGGGTCTGGGACACTACAAGCACACAGGCACACTCAATTTCTCTACTCGGCAGCAGAGGTAAGAGCATACATGATGCACCTACGTGCACACGTGTGCGACTCTCACCCCCAGAACGGCTCTGCTCTTCGCCTGACCTCTTTGTCCTAGAATGGACCCTCTGCAGAAGTGAGAAGAGTCCCCAGCCTAGAGTAAAGGAGCAGACAGGGGCATCTTTATGGAGAAGAAACAACCCTCCAAACCTCATACCCGCTCCAAAATCAGATAAATGTGGTTTAGCTGCATTGGCTTCAGATGAATTAGAAAAATAAGGAATAATTAAAACTGACTTTAAATCAGTAAAGCAAAGAGCTACTATTACATGAATATATATGGACAATAGATCTGCTGCAAAAGGGCCTGATTCAAAGTCCATAAGGAAAACTGTTTCAAATAGCATTCTTCACAGCAGTATTCCCTTTTATAGCACAAGAAGAGATGTGTGGCTGTATTTATGATATCCAAGCAGAAAGCCCAGAAGGAGAGTAAGAACCAAAGAGTTTTTATGTCAACAGAAAGGTATACTTTCTTCTCCTCTCCTTTCTTCTTCTTTACACAAACACATTATGCAGTGCCAAAAAAAAAAAAAAAAAAGAGAGAAGGAAATGAAAAGAAAATGGATCAGTTGAAGCCTCCAGGAAAGATAACCTTCAAAGGAAATTTAGCGGAAAATTGAAGAAAATAGAAGCTGAGATTTCTCTTGTACCTCATGGCTACAGAAATAGATAAGTGGGAGAAAAAGCTGCAAGCAGCATTGCTCCTTTTTGTGACAAGAGAGAAAGCCCCAGATATATTCAATCAATTCCAAAGGGAGAAAGATAATGAGAAATTAGAAATAACCATGAATAGGTTTGAAGTCTACTGCTTCTGGACACACATCATTGACAAGAACATGCAATTTCAACACAGATGAGAGCAAGAGGGAATCACATGATCCATATGTGACACTCTTAAAAACTCACAGAAACACCCAAGCAAACTTTTAGAAGTTACCAGTGTTATCAAACCTCCATTAGGCTTTCAGAATCTTTTCACTATTATTACAGATCTATCTGTGAATAAGTGAAAAAATTACTACTTCATCTACAACCCACCACTCCTGAGAATGTGGTATCTGAATATAGCTACACTAACAACCAAAAATTAACACTTCCTTCCATCAACTTGTTGCTGCCTGCATGGGGGAGGGAGAATCTGGAAAAGGAAAAAAATAATGGGAAAAATCTGAGACAGAAACATTTAACATCAATATATTAATATCTTGATTTGAAATAAACAGCAATTCCAAGAGACAGGGGTTGTTTTGGTTTGGGTGGGTTTGGGTGTTTTTTTAGTAGAATACAGGCTGTTCACTGGGCTAGCAGAGGGCTGGGGCAAGAAGTCTGGTGTTCCCTTGGCTATACCATCTTGATTTGGCAGCAGGGAGAAAGATCAGCATCTTCTTTATGGTTTCTGGGCTTAATTAATTTTCCTGTTATGGTGGTGTGTCCCTGAAGTGGGGGAAGTCTGCTGGAGGGTGAAGAAGGCAGAGAAAGAAACATGAGATTGCCTTCTTCAAAATGAGGGAGGAGGAATTAGCAGAGCCCAGAAAACAGGCGCTGCTGGTTTGTGCAAATATCCTGCCCCCACCCCCTGCCTGAGACCAAACCGTCCCACCGCTGGGCATCCTCTGGTACCTGCAGAATCAAAGTTGATCCCAACAGCAGGAATCTTAACAAAGGGTAGCCATGGAAACAAGGCACTCTTACCAAAAAAAAAAAAAAAGGCTTTTCTGCAGCATCAAGGGACTTCTTGTTACACCTCATTTTCTCTCATGCATTTCCACTGTAAACAAGAAAAATGAAGTTTTAAAGATGACATTTCCAAATGATCTGAATCCTTCAAAACAGTTTCATCACAGGTAAGGCACCCAGTTGGAGAAGTAGTGGACACTCCTCCAGTTGTCCAGCTTCTTTCCATGGATGCTGGCCTGTGAACAACACTGGCAGTAGTCTTGCAAAACAAATAAATCTTTAAACAATAAGCTACAGATTAAAAGCCTGAGAGGCTCCCCTGTGACCCGTGTGGAAATAAGAGCATTACAGAGAGGGCTGGAGACTAGTGGTGCAGAAAGTTAAGCCATCGAAGATATGAGTTCATATTTGATGCATGGGTAGAGGTGAAACGGGCTTACGGCCCTCAGACACTTCAGGGATTTGTTCCTGCTGCAGCACTCACACCGTAGCCGTTTCCTGGTGATCAGAGTCTCAGGACTGGAATAATGGATGTGCAGAAATAACTGAGGCTCAACAGCAGGGCTGTCTGGAAATCTGCACTCAGTACCTGCTTTGTCTGCTGTCAAAAGTACCATAAAGTACCTGTCATCTTTGGCTTTAAGCGCCAACTACACTGGTGAGATCAGTGCAATACTAAACCGGGAGTGGATCGTTTCTACTGCTGGCCAGTGAAAGATGTGTATTTCCCCTTCTCCTTGTCTCTCGCAGAATCAGAGGGTGTCTGCATCTGCTGGTAACCATACCTTTCAAAAAAGCAACTATATATTCCCAGGGACACACAGAGTTATACGAGCAGCACGAGGACATGCTCTGCATTGGACAGTGTGCATGTAAAGTAAGGTGTGCTGCCCTGACTTTGCAAAATTAGGAAGGGAAAACAGAGGCAGTCCACGCTTAGCTGTCATTGATGGGAAACCGATCCCACGCCAGCGTGTTAAGAAAAGAAGTAGCTGTTCCAAAAACCAGAGTCAGTTGTCTTCTTTAAGAAGCTGCTGTTTCCACTGACAGCACACACAGCAAAAGAGAGAACCGCAAGTCATTTCAGCAATGGCCAGCCCCTACCTCTCCCATGGTAGCCATCACCTCGCCCAGCTCAAGGCACAGGAGAGGAGAAACCCAAACAGAGCCAGAGGACTGGAGCAGCAGTGCTCTTGGTTTCTCTCATACGCACAGACAGTGCCACCACACGCAGCGCAGCCCTCCAGGAACCCACCATCGCACTCGCTGATTCCAGAGCTGCCGCTCCTCAGGACCTCCGGAGCATTTGCCTGGTGGCATAAGAATAATTTCATTTAAAATGTACCAACATCTCAGAGCCAACTGGCTATGAAAAAGGAACACTGCCACAGGACTCCTACCTTGTATGAGGCATCGGATCAATAATACCAGGTCCTTTTCTATTAAAAACAAGGCAAAAAATAAAGCCAACAATGTGGGTGCGTAGATGGATTTTCCCCTACAGCTGACACTGAATCTAAATTAAACTAAATTGTTTGCATAATTTGCAGCTTCTGTTTCTCCATAATTATGATGTTGTAAAATGAGCAGAAACAGCTAGTATATACCCACAGGGAAGAATTACATTTAGTGACCCTATAATGATCCAGGATGAAGAAGACACAATAAAGGAACACACAGTATTCATTAATGAATAAGATTAACAAGAAAGGAGGAAGCTAGAGTTAATGAATGTATATAGGATTCTGAAGTAGAAGCTGCAGGCAGAAGTAGCCAACAGTTTTATTTCAGCAATGGTCTTAGCCATAAACCACTTCATTAGAGACAATTCTCTTCTAAAAAATCCTCAAACTCTCCCCATCTGCAGAATGCTGGACAAAAACTATTTTAAAAATTTTTGCCTTTAAAATAGAATGTAAAGAGATGTTTTTATCTATTACAGATGAAATATTACAGATTCTACTAAAAAACTAATCTTAACGTCATATGATTGTAGAATTGCTGCTTCCATCTGTCTTTCCCTTGCACAGCTGAACTGTCTTTCTGTTGACCACCAAAATTTAAACAATCTCTCAGTGATACTGTATTCTGCTTTTTTCATCTGCTATTATTCCGTATCTGTTAAATGTTTATTAAAAAAAAGTATAAACAAACCACTAACAAAGGTGACTATGGAAAATTACAGAATTACAGAAAGTTATAAGGACTTTCCCTTCCTATACACAATCTTCCCTTGTTTCTTTCTCACAATTCTTTGCTCAATGGAGAATGAGAATATACGTAACACTGGACAAAGAGAAGGTAAAAATCATTTGAAGCTTACATTACATTATCACTCATATAACCCAGTCATAACTGATGGCACAGCATATCGTGGTCGAAACTTGTCTAGCACATGTTATGTACATACCATCCCTGTCTCCATAAGCTTATCTGACAATCTAGATAAGATTCAAAACACAATTTTATGGTGGGAATAGCTCATCTAGTTCTGGCTAAAGCACAATTTGAGAGGTACCTTTTGGGAAAGGCAAGTTCCCCTTTGCTGCCATAGTTTGCACTAATTAAATTGCAGCTACACGTTTGCACCTGTGACTGATCTGTAGCAACAATAATTTTGATTTGTGTTCACGCTTTGACATGCAGATACAAAAGCAGAGAATAAGCTTTAGCCTGTTCCAGCATCATTAAAGAATGCAATATTCCATACGTGCGAACTCTATCCTGCCTACTTAACACTCCTACCTTACAGGATTAAATATACACTTGCTTCTAGTGAATAATTACATCTGGTATCAAAACTTGATGGTGTACTCTAACTGCCTGATAAAACTTAAGGGAAGGATGAGCATCATAGATGCTATTTTCTTTCAAGTCCATTGCTGAGCAACTACATGAGAAACCCTTCTCCTTATCCTCAGGGACTAGGCATCCACAAGTGTTCTGAGCTGCTAGAAAAGACTAATTATTAAGAAAATAGTATTCTTAGAAATTTGATTTTATTATTAAAAATAATCTTTTGTCATTATAAGTAGCACTATATGCAGGAAACAACTGGATGATTAGCGTTTTCATTGTGCATTAAATCTCCTCACTGATAACTAAAGAGGGTAAGACTTCCTTTAGAAAAGTTTAAAGCACATGCCTTCCTTATAGTCAGAGCTACCAACAGAAGTTAATAAATATCTCAGAGACTCATTTAATCTCTCAGCAATCTGCTAGATGAAGGATTGTGAAGCCATTCATTTTGCAAAATCCCATTAGTTTTTGATAAACTCTTTCAGACGAATGGTAATTTTGCATGATTCACCTGAACAAAATAATGCACCCACACTTTCAAATGCCGTTGGGGTGAGGTCAGGCAGAGAATGAGTCTGCCAGTGTAAATGACTACATTTGTCTCCTGTCAGAGTCCTTCACTTTGGGCACAGAAAGTATTCCCATTACTGGCTTGTCAGAGATCGAGAAAATGGATTGATTTTTAATTTTCGGGGAGTTTTCAAGGAATTTAGAGTAACAGATCCTTTTAAAAAGCTTCAGATACTCTGAGAGTATGTGAACCTGTGTACGCATGGGGAAGTGCACTGCCCTGGGGGTTTTACTGATGTAGAAGAATCAAGGACTGCCCTTCTCTCAGCTATATGTTGGTGCATTATGTACAGTTGTGAACATTTGTGGAAGTAAACATGCAGTACCTGGGATTCAAAATGCAACACAGTCCTTGGCAGAGACCTCTAATCCCCTATGGATGAGGGCTGCAATGCTTTTATCTAGAAACAGGCTTTCCAGACAAAATCAACCATTATATTCTCCTGAAACACTCTCCTAAAACAAATCAATCTTACTCATTTAAAATTCAACCCTGCATTAACCCTCTTTAGCAAATTTTCAAGTGGTACCAAAGGTTGGTTTTAAGGATATCCGCTAAGGCTCTGGCACTAGCTGCTGTTACAGCCACGGGTAGTACATGGCCCACAGATACTACAATTAATGCATTAGAGGGCCAACCATTTATGACCCACCCATTGTTCTCAGATCCCTTCCTCCTTGTCCTTCTCTTGTGGGGAGCAACAGGCAGCCCCAGCCAGGCGTGAGCCCCTTGGCTCCAGGTTTCAAGATTCCATCTTGCTTATGTTTCTAAGAAGCTCTAAGTTGGCTCGGACTGAGACACCAGCGAGCTTCCTTGCCACTTCAGGACCAACCTCTAGCAAATGGCAACCTTCCCTGTCTGCCTTATCAATGATCTGATGTACTAGTCCCAAATCTAGCACTGAAGAAACTTGAATCAACATTCAGTCACACCATTGCTGACATTGCAGTGTACCTGTACATGAGGTTGTATTTTCTTGGATCCAAACTGCAGGGCAGACATGATCATCAGTCAATTATTCTCAAGCTCAGATCCTGTTTTCATCCCATACCTCAAATTCTGCATGGGAAGAACTAACACAAAACCCGTTTCTTTAAGTAGCTGCTCAACTTACGAAAGCTGAGGTTTAGTGGAACTTCAAAGTCATAAGCACCAGAATTTGTTTCAGCCCCAGGAATCTAACATACATATAGCAGTCAAACAAAAATGCACAGGATTGCCATTGGGCAATCTACGCAATTCAGCTAGATTTTGAAATGGTTACATGGAGCTCATCTATGTGAATGGCACCATTTCAACATACTTTTCAGATGACTGAACTTCATACAATAATCTATAATGTTAGATAATCTATAATGTTAGAGCCATATCACGTTTAAGACTGGGGGATGCACACACATGACACAGACCATGTCAAAGGCCTTACAGAAGGTCCAGATAGATGGCATCTGTAGCTCTTCCCTTGTCCACTGATGTAGTCACTCCATCATAGAAGGCCACTGGGTTGGAGAGACAGGACTAGCCATTGATGAAGCCATGCTGGCTGTCTCGAATCACCTCCCTGTCCTCCAAGTGACATAGCTTCAAGGAGGATCTGTTCCATGATCTTCCCATGCACAGAGGTGAGGCTGACAGGTATCTTTCACTAGATCAGGTTGCTCAAAGCCCCAGCCAGCGTGACCTTGAACACTTCCAGGGATGGGGCATTCACAATTTCTGTGGGCTCCAATGTCTCCCCACCTTCATGACCAGAGGCAGTTCCCTCAGCCTGCCCTTGTGTGCCATATGCTCCGGCCTCCCACAGCCTTGAAGACCCTGGGCTGGGCCCACACGTGTGTCTTTCCTGGACTGGGTGGACCAGGAGGGAACAGAAAAGTCAGATGCAGCCACTAAAGTACCAAACAAGAGAGAAGGAAAGCATTTTTACTGTTTGCTTGGTTGATCGGTGATTGGGTTTTTTTCTAACTAGAGGGTGGAGATGGGGGATGGGAAAGAAGGGCTCACACCACCCATGGCAATCAACACAGTAATTGTTGATGGCAGGAGATGGAACAAATGAGCCCACAGGGTGGCCAGACACAGAGGCTGGACCTCCCAGCTAATGGCAGGTGCAGCTGCTGGGCTGGGTGCTCCTGTGATGTTGCTGCTGTGGCGTCACAGAGGGGAGCCCTGAGGAGAGCTGGAGATGAATCCACTTCCATTGGTTCTTTTTGATCTGCAGGTAGATCCACCTCCACGGGCTCCACGCCACCAGCCACTTGTTACAGTTACCTGCCCGTTTACTGACTAGGAAGAAAGTGGAGACTGTTGACCAGGTTTTCAGAAGCAGAACAGCAACTGAGCAGAACTTTTCACCAACAGAACTCAGAACACTTCACAGCTATGAAAACAAGGCCCTAAGGTGATTTCCTGAACATATGAGAAAAATTGTGGAAATCTGTGTCATTTTCAAGACCTACTCCCATGTACCATCCATTAAATAATGCTATAAAAATCAGTTACAAACATGGTTGCCCCAATTACAAACCCTAATAATTTCCAAGAAAACTGGTAATGCAAAACAAACAAACAAACAAACAAAAACATTGGTAACAAAAAAGCAAAGGTTAAACAAGATTTGCAGCTTCATTATTTATGTGCTTTAATATATATAACTTGGGAAGTTAGGGACTACTTTACGCTTCCAGAAATATAAGTATATATTTGTTAGGGCTTGCCTCTTCATGCTCTACAGTAACACATGAGGAATTTAGCTGGAACACACACAATTCCTGAATTTTCATTTAATTAACAAATGCATTCCATAGTCTCACGATCTGTATTTTCCATAAATAATAAGCTTAACTGATTAACTGATAAATGTCTTCATCTGCTTTTAGCATCTGCATGCTGCGAGAACAGGTTTCCTTGGCATTCCATACCTCTCTCAAAGTGACAGTGTTTCTACGGCAACGTTCACATTTATTAAGGCTGGATATAGTATCACTGCTGAACTTGTGCGCCTGAAGTCTAAGTGTGAACAGGCGTAGGAAAAAAAACACCTGTTCGTACTTATGGAGCAGGCACACAAACCCTGGAACTATTATATCTCTTTTTAAAACAGCATTAACATCGCATTAGATGCTTTAAAATACAAGCGCTAAAGTATTGACAGGTCAAACACCTTAAGGTTTTAATAGCTTATTTTCTTGCACCTTTAAGAAAGAAAGTTTGATATGGCATTAAAAAAAAAATCTCATACAGGAATCCAAGGCAATTCCTGCTAATCTGAGAAAAGGCTTCCATGATGGACACGTTTATATTATATACGTAAACTGTAAGAAACAGAATTGCAGTTTTGCCAATCACCTTGTTGGTCTCTACATGTTAGAGAGTTAAGGAGAGGTATAGCCACTTGTATCACGGGACGTGACAGTGTGGCACAGGGAACCAGATACCATACTTAGGGTGAAATCGCTCTTCTGAGACAACCACTACCAAGTCTAGGTCGTATGAACCAGAACAGCAGAATGCTCCTACAACGGGGTTTTTACTGGCAGGTAGGTGCTATCTGAGCAGGTAAACACCTGTCTGAATGCGACCTGGCAAACTGGGGAAGACTGCATTTACAGAAACAGGGGTTTTAGGAGCAGGTGCAGGCAGTGGGACTCTCCCAGGGCACACTGCAGGACCACACAGTCTGATTCAGCAATATGCACTTCGCTGCATATGCCACTAGTTCCAGATTCAAGTGTCCTTTTCTTCTTTTCCATCTAGCTCAAGTAGGGATGAAGGGTGAGCTACAGGATCCTTCAGGATGACATTTCAAAGAACCATACCTACTGTAGAATAAGAATTCAGTTTTTTTCCTCAGGAAAATAATACATGTCAATATGGATCCAATTGTAAGGAGCCAGTGAACGCCATCACTGTCTACATGGTGACATCAGCCGTACTAACCAAATAAAGTGGGACACTTGCCTTCCAGGCTGGTATCAGATCCATGCATAACACACAGTAAATTATATGGAGCATTTCAAGATGCAGTTTTCAGATATTAGAATATTGTAAACAAGCAGAGCTGCTGCTTAAGACCTAATAGATCAAAGCCTGGAGCATAACTGCCATCTGGTACAAAGAACTGTACATTTGGTTTTTGTAACAAGATGTCTCATCATGTAGAGTGGCCTCCTACTGACAGGCACAGGAACAGCCTGAAAGATCTCAGAGCATGGGTTAATGCTTAGAGCAGGCAGGTACTTCTCTGCCAGCAGCCACCGAATGAGGTAGGAATGACATAGATAAGTTAACAGTTGAAGTGAAGCTTGGAGATCAACTTTAATTTGGTTGCCATTCTGGTACCGCACGTTCAGGCTCCGTCCTAACTAGCAATGAAGCTGGCACCAGGTCCCAGTCCCAGGTGCGCATCACACAGACCTAATGGCTGGAGATCCTCACAGACACATTGCAAGTGAGGTACCGAGGCAGTGCTCCGGTTTGCAACTTCAGCCCGTGTCCCACCAGGAGGAAAACTCCTTTAAGTTCAAGTGCGTACCACAAGACTACAGCTACAGAGGCAAAGCAGATTCACATCTAAAACCATGCACTACATTATTAAAACCGATGAACCCAGTAGGTTTTCATTGTGCCCACAGGCCCCACCTTCCTCTATTTTACAGGTAAGGGAGTACTCAGCAACAAGCTGGGACACCTCTGAAGTGACAACGCTACCCCTCCAGAGTCTCGAGGGACTTATGCATGCCCGCACCCTTCATTCACTCTTCCCAGCTTCAAAAAAGAACCTACTGCTAAATGGTATATGCCTCTGCATATGAACAACCCTTTCATGTGTTTCAGCAGGCAGAGCTCAAAGAGGAAATTGGCCCCCTAGCACCACTGAATTCAATGGATATTGGAAAGAATGACAGAATTTCATCTGAAAAACAATTAAAAGCAGGGATGCCTATGCAACACGTAATGTTAGTTTTGGACAGTACACAAGATCTACAGTTGTCAGCAACATAAATATTTAAAATCAAGGAAGGAAAAAAGTAAAGGTCATGGGGCATTTCATCTAGAGTGAAGTTTCTACACATTAATAAAATATTTTCTTATTCTCATATAATGTATAGCTTAAGGACAACTCAGTAGAAATGATTCTTTATTCTTGTGTGAATATGAGTAACAGCGAAGTTACTCTAGAAGATCAGATTAAAAACTCATTGCTGCATTTTGAAATTCAAATGATCATTTCTGTAAAAGAAAATGGTTTCCTATCTTTCTAAATACAGAAGTTAGATAGCATTTCCAAACTTCGGAAGTAATTAAAATTAGAAGCATAGTAAAATTCTTACAACTCTTTATGGTATTGTAAGACCTTAGAAAAAGAAGAGACCACATTTTTAATGAAAAGATGCTAGTGTGACCACCCGTTGTGAAAGACTAGGCCTTCGATCAGATATTACAGGGAAAACAGGAAACATCAAACCTGAAAAACACCGTGAATAAGATGTAGCAACAGTGAGACCCACTATTCTGTTCTTGTGTTGAGGCCAGGATAACAACTGGCTTAGGTTGTTATACTTCCCTAAAAGAAATTTCAGTCAAAGAGCAAAATAGGGTCTTGCAAGCCACATAAACTGCAGCTTTTATACCTATGTAAAAATAACTGTTTCTGATCCATATAACTCATATAATCCATATAACTCAATTATGAAATGTCTCCAATCTATAGCTATAAGAATTATGCCGATCTTTCAAAACAATAGAAATCACATTTTTGCCAGCAACTCCATTCTATTCTTGACAACTGCCGATCATTCCGATGAAATTTACTGCACTGATGCAATCCAAAAGTGATACACAGAGTTTGGAAAAGGTTAAATTACAAACTACAGAATACACAAAAAAATCAGAAGAAATACCTAGTGAAATAAGATGGGTACTTATGGTTTTGCTCAAACAAAAAAACGTACAAAGTCACAGTTACAATTTCCTGTATTTCACCTATACCCCTCTCTTAATGAACTCATTATCACATCTTTCAAACAGGAGATCCTCCCTAGGAAAGCTGTATACAGCCAAATCTATCTCATTATGCTTTAGAAAAGTAAAATCCCTAGAGCAAAAGCAGTGTTGAAACAGATGTACTACATTAGTAATCTGAGCTGTCAGCATCACTGCACACTGGTTATACATAGCTAGGCAACCTGAAAACATACAAAAAACAACTGAAAGTGACCCAAAGAGTGGGCCAAAATTACCCTGTATCACTTTTATGACGAAACCTGCAGCACATCCTTTACTTTCTTCCTCTTCATCCTTTTTAAAAACCTGTATCAAAATTTATTATCAGTTGTGAGACAGCACCCCCTGGTGTAGCAACACATAAAAACTTTATCAACTACCTTAATTTGTGATGGGGTGCAGCTGACAGATACTACTACATGGATTACTCAGGATGTGGATTAACTGGCTGGGTCTCTCCTCAACACTCCAGCTGCAGCTCTGTGCCAATGCTACAGAACAAACGTCCCTCACATGAGGCTTCACATTTCTGAGAGCTGTATAACGGTGTCTCTACAGAAACCACTTACAAATCTTCTTAAAGCTCGATATACAAACAAGGTTCCCTTATGGTCTGATTTATTTTTGTTTTGTATTACCTACCTTCATGTTTTCTTGGGATGACCCCCTCCTCTCCTAGATAACTAAGCATTGCCTATATCATGCCTGTCACCAGACAAACATTCCTTCTTCTCATGTATCATCTAAATAGGACAGAAATATAAATCCTCACTGGGCCCTGAATAAAGAAATCTGGCCCTGACTTGCAGCAGCTCTACGGTAGGAGCAGGGGCACGGGAGAAACCAGCTTCCTGTTATGCCAGTACTGCACCACGCAATGACTTCCAAAAACTTCTAACAGAAAAGCAGCAAGTTTTCCTCCTCCATTTATACCTACTGGGAATTTATTCCCGTTCTTACCCAAGCTTCTGAAATCAGAGTTGTGGAATAACGTTACCTTACCTGAGCATAGTGTATGCAATACATACTTATTGCTGCTCAGAGAACAGATTAGTAACCTCCTTGTCCAAAGCTTTGGGCGCAGCATAGCCACAGCGCTACACCAGCTCTTACTGCGTTTTGCTGCAATGAAAAAGTTGTAAAGTGGATCCTAAAGTAAGATAGTCTAAGATATTCTTTGTAAATGCAGAATAGTTCTCCAGTATCTACAAAATGTTTTGCACCCCCTTAATGTTGATCAAACACTTCAATGGCAATTACTTAAAAAGTTCCCATTCTCCTTAAACCAGCAATTTTTAAAGTGACCAGTGGTGCATCTGTGGTTCTCAGCTCTCCTGTTTGCTCCTAATTGCCAACCCTCATGGAAACCATGACAATCATACATTGACTTTCCTTTTATTTCCCTTCCCTGTTAAGTGGTTGAGGTAGTTTCACAAGTACAGTTTTTTAAGCAGCAACAAGGGAACTGATCACACAGGAGTGGCTAAAGACCAGTGGACCACCACTCCCAAATGACAGAATTTGAGAATCCTGTCTGCGTACACAGGAAGACACAGAAAATCTCTCTCAGTCTTCAGAAAGAGCTGCTCTGAACTAGAGTTAGTCTATTATCTGAGCTGCTGAGCAAAAGCTTAGCCAAAACACCATAGGATATATATAAAAGGACAGAATTTCATCTCTGAAATATAGACATGAAACATGCATCTAACCTTTTTTAGTGTTCAGGCTACTGAAAAAAATGCATGGCACCAATGAGGACTTCTGTACAAGACCAATTCAGCAGGAGAGCTACTGAAAAGCATGACAGGTGGAAACTGAATCCTAAAGTCATGGCAGCTTCTGCTGAACAGGTGTTCTCATGTCCTTGTATAAAGTTCTGTTTAGGATACCTCTTGGCTGTCAAAGTTAAATTATGTGCCCCTCCCAGCTGACAAAGTCACATGAAATCCGGACATCTGCACATGCCAGGATGTTTTTCTATTCTCCAAGGAGGACAGCAGACAGTGACTGAAACGGGGCTTGGGTAACAGATACTGGAAGTCATCCTCCTCCTCCAAAACTTCCTTTCCTTGGCTGTGGTCAGCAAATCCGTGTCCTTCACACCAGTCAGTATACAGACAGCTATGACAATCTCTGTTAGCGTCCTACTAATCACAATGTCTGTGAAGAAATTAAACCCTTCACTGGAGTCCTAGGATTTTCTTCTCTCTTGGTTTGGCTTAAAGTGATTGGAGAATAAAATACCCCCCACGCACCCCCAAGCAGCACAGTGATATCCATGGAGTTTCACAGGAGAGCACATACCACAGAATCCTATGCTTTTCTCCTAACATCCTTCCCAAATTATGAAGTACTGAGCAATTAAGATCACAATCGGATTATCTCTACTATATCCTTGTGAATCTGGCACGCCTTCACAGAAGGCAACAGAACCGCTGTCAGATCATGTAGAGACATAACTTCATTATCAAGGCAGACCTGCACATCCAGAGCTTCAGCTCCTGCTGGTGTCACGTGATGCACGAATCAGAGCTTTCATTAAAAAGCAAAATAATGGCAAAACCAAAAAGGGATTTCAAAACATGTAAAACAAACAGGTCACTCAGCAAAACCATGCTGCACCATCTTACCGATTTACTGTCTCTAACACCTACTGGATTAAAAAAAAACTGGACGACCCCCACTATAGCAGGTAAAGGTTTAAAAATCACATCATCATAATAGTGTCAACAATATCTATTATTTATACTTGAAATGTACATTACTGTCACCTGTACATTTCATGACCATATTTGATACTCACAGAAATGCACAAGGAAATCAGAACCTTCAGAAGCTACTTCTAAGATTTTTTCCTCTGCTCAGACAAACTTATGGCAACAGCCTCGCTTATCTAAGACTCTTTCCTTTTTCTTATTGTATATAAGCGTGAGGTATGTGCCTATGAGAAAATAGTAAAATAAACATTTTTTACACATATTTCAAATATATTCACATCTTTCAAATCTACAATATTTAACAAAACACATGACTAGCAAGTATCAGACTTGTCTATACTAGAGGTATGCACACTCGAGTACAGTAACACAGACTTTGGTACCGTTAGATACAGCATGGCTTTGATGGCTAATAGCTTAAGAAGATAACAAATGCCAGTGGACTTCTATTGATTTTACGATTTTTATGTACTAAAAATTCAGAATGGTACAGCTGCATCAGTGTAAAGTTCTAGCTGTTAACAAATCTGCCCCATTTTTTACTATGGGCAAACTACTTTCTTGTGGCACCTAAGCTTAAGGACAGGATTGGAATGAAAAGTGAACCTAATGCTTATAAGAAAAGATCAAAGCTGGCAAAAAGTAGTACTGGGAGGAACAGGCTTATTTATATGCCTGTCCTATTTATACAAATGTCACTTATTAGCTCAGTTTTTGCATTGTACTTCTAGTGCTGTTGTTTAGTCAGATAAAATACAGCAGCCTAGACTCTTTCATTTCAAAATTTACATGTGTGCTCCTTCCTGTTCTTACTGAGAGCGGAAAATAAGTACTTTCATCACTGAGGCCTTAAAAGTTTCGGGACTCAGTGTTCAGGATACTAACTCGGTTCTCTTCTGTCCTACTGGAGCAGGACACAGCTGTTTACCTTCAGCAGCAGGACCTTCTGCCAAGTGGAAGAGTACTGTTGGCTCTGGAGACTCTTAATTGTTGCAACAATTTAACAAATTCAGAATTAACGCTTCACAGATTCAGCAGAAGTATTTTCAATCTAATGGTTGTATGTTTTAATCAGCGGCTAATTTGCATAATATTTAGTAGCCAAATGGTGTTAACTCACTTCCACATCCTGACCTGACCAGCACTCACAATTCCTCCTTTTCCGCAATACCTCAACTTGGTTCAATTCACTGCAAGATCATAATCAGTCTGAATCCTTCCTTCCTGAGTTTACACATGTGGCTAATGGCTGCATGCACTGAAAACACTGCTTACACTGCTACAGCTTTAATATTGCACTTGGCTGTCTTTTCTGTATTAACTAAAAAATATGAACACCACCAGCAATGTGATGTTATTCATGATAACGGTGTTAGGAAAGCATTTCCAAAACAAAGTTTAAGGTTCTACTGCTTGCTGGAAAACACTGAATTCTGACAATCTCTTTTCTGATATTACAGGCTTGTCTGTGCCAAGCGATTACATTACTAAACCAACCTAGTACATACAGCCTTTGATTTAGTTGTCAAATATCTATATTCTCCTAGGTATACCAGAGTATTTTAAGAGTCATGATCACACATTCACACAGCTCAGGCCTAGTCATTATTGTAAACACTTAAGTTCTTACACACTTCCACTTTCTTAGAGTATCAAAATCCCCCTGCCATATATTCAATACTGATCAAATAATACAGAGTTTATAATTTCCAGACAAAACAGTACTGGCATAATTTGTTTATTGTACTATGAGCATCAGTGTATATTAGAGACAAAGGAAATATGACTTCCAGGACAAAGAAAAAAACCTGGAGTTTTAAAATTTTGCTCAGTATCAATCATGGAGAACCTATAAATTATCTGCTGGAATGCTTTCAGCTCAAAAGCTTGGCTTCTACAATTACAGAACACTGGAGAATAGAAGATGTTCTGGATCCCAAAAGCCACATACCTAAGATTAAATTGTAAAAGACCTGAAAAGACATTAGGTAAAATTTATAAACTTGTTTTCTTCTGAGACAGATTGATCTTATCTCCAAGACTCAGGGCCATTCCCTGTAAGGAAGAGAAAGAAGACATTCATGACATGCATGCTTCAAAATAACTTTATCTATATTAAAATGAAAGTTCCATACACAGAAATCTATGAAGTTAGTGGCATGGAAATTAAAGCATTTCTAACTTCATTTATTCATATACATTACAGTGCACACTTTCTTAACACTAGGTAAAAGCTAGATCTACATATATTATTGCAATAATGAAATCTGAATTTGAGCTAGCAACTGCTGTATCTGTTATCAATACAAAAAGCAAAAAAATTTAAAAAATGTAAGCCTTTTGACTTCCCAACCAGTTGGAAGTATGCTGTCACGATAGAAATTGGAACTGTCAGTCCAGTTACTGAAATTCAGCTGTTGAAAGCCTCAGTGCTGATACTAGCACTCAATGCACTAAAGCTATAGAAAATAATTTAATCACAGAGCCATATTAATATGGCATAGAAACTGAAGAAATCTCAAAAGAAACTGCACAAATAAATCCACCTAATCAACAGAATGATCTCAAAATGAAACTAGGGTCGCATGTATAATTGAATATAGTATATGTGAAAATGCCACTGTCAACATATTAGAAAAATTAAACACCATTCTCAAATATCTAAAATGACATCACAAACTAAATGGTGATGAACATGAAAAATCTCAGGCAGTCCTTTATTTTACGCTGCTTAAAATACTTTTATTGGCTGGCTTTTTTGTTATTAAACAGTTCCAAACTTTGTACTTTTTCAGTAAGGAGGTAGAAGTTTTAGAATCCAAAGCAGGCTCATAGATGTACCTTTAGAAAATAATGCTACTGAAAGACTTCAGGTTTTGTTGTTTTTAAAATTAATCAATGCGCAGCAATTACGTAATTTCCTTGTTATATGAAATTGAAATGTATAATTCAGCAGGAAACAGATCATGGAATCTTAGGGAGCATTTGCTCTTAGTTTAAAAGCAAATCAAGTATACGATCTTATTTGCAGCGCTATGGATAAAATAAGAAAATCTTGGCCCAAAGGCCTATTTTATGCTAATGCACTGGGAGAGAAAATGTACAATGTGGTTTTAGGGTATGATTATGCCTAACTAAAAAGCCATATTTTCCTCACCAAATGTGTCTAAGATAGTTTTTTAACACTAAGGCTGAAGTTTCTATATTCTTCTTCCCTAAAAACTTTCCTATTTACCAAATACTAGAAGCTAACTAACATCCAAAAATTTGCAAGTATTTTTAGAGTCCTCACTACATTTTCTTAAAAATGACAAGGAGAAACAGTGCTCTAAATAGAAGCCACATTACCTGACTCTTTGCACGGATTCGTATGTGACCAGTGACAGGTGCCTCTGGTCCAAGATGAATTGGCTTTTCAATGCTGACATTTGCAAGTGCATCTTCTCCAAATATGGAACGCGCATAAAGATTGGCTGCCATAAAGCCACAATAACCAGAAAGTGCCTGCAAAAAGCACATTTGAACTCTTTAGAAAGGCCAAAATACTTAAAATACACTTTAATTCATCCTACATACAGCTAGACAAATATCAGTATTTAACATTTAAACTTCTTTCTTTGCATGCAACATTTTTTAAAATGTGAGAATCATGCGATGGGAAACAGTGGTGGTCTTTTTCTAAAATTAATATTGAAAGATATCCAATCTACAATATTCATCAAAACAGGGTAGGATGCGATTTTTTGATCTGATTTAATGAACAGCAAAATGGTAAAGTAGCTAAGTAGTAGCAATAGCTACTATATCTATTTTGGCTACTACACATGAATTGCCTGATAGCTGTTACATATTTTATCTTAAAAGCATATAGGTATTCTATATACATATTTTGCTTTCAAACAAAAATGCTAAATTGGCAAAAGAAAGCTTAATATTGACAGAGAAGGACAGAACTTGGAGCTACTGAAAAAAACCACCTGTATAAAACCAGACGGTTCCACCAAATCTATACTACAGCTTAGCTACTACAAATTAAAACAGATATTCTGATTTTCTAGCTGGGTGAAAAATAGCTAAAGTGATTAAGCGACACAGAATTTTGATAACATTAACTGACTTTTACTCATTTCAGAGCACTCATTTAAAAACTTTGAAGTATATGTACTATTTCATATTATAATCAAGTGTCTTTAATAATATTTATAACAAATGCTAAACAAATTAAACAAAGCACACAAACTAAAAACGGTGTCTAAAAGTCTTCAAGCAAATAACTCACCTTCTCTGGAGTCAGGCATTTCATGTTGGTTGACTTCAGTATGTGCTGTAAGTATTCATTTAGATCAACGATGTTGGTATTCACTGTAACCTTCAAGAAGGGAAAAAACAGCAATTACTTTACTTAGCCTCTCAGGCATTTCTGAAACCAACTCGTCTTCAGGACTCTATAAAGAAGATTACCGCTACATTTCTCCTTGAAGAACACCACAATCAGTAAGCTATCTCCAAATCATGTTATGTGGTGGCATAATACAAAGTCTACACCTCCTGCCATCCACTTGTTAAAGGGTGGGAATTCTATGCTATGACCACGGTTTCTAAAACGTACTGGGTGAATATGACACTCCGCTGAACACAGACTCTCCACAGCAACTAGTATACCTCTTGTCTGAATATAACTTACACAGTGCCAGCACAAGAAAAAATGGTATCTGGTACAAAACTTGCTTTTAACTAATGATAAAAATTACTTTCATATTTCCCTTTAGTAACAAAGCTCTCTGGGCTGCATTGGCTTCCTTGAGTATTGTTGGTCTTATTTAAATTGCTTTTTTAACACACCTTTTAGGAGCAGTTTACAAATTGCTAAGGCTTCACATATTATGGATTAAAATTTATTGCTTATAAGTTCCCTCTGAGGGAACTTAAATCCACTCTCAGGTGAATACACGTAAATACATGTAGCAAACAAGGCTACAGTTTGTGTAAAAGATCTCCCATTCTGTTATAATGTTTCTATTCTATTCTTAAATTATGTTGTTCCGTTGCATGAGATTATCTCCCTTAAACCCTTTTTTAACAGGTGTGTAACTGACCATTTGGGCACCTTCTAATATTAAGTGTACCTACCACTTTGTTGGTCTTGCATAGCACCCATAACCACTCTGTATGCTACAGCTGTACTGCAAGGTAATGAAGTGAACGATGTCCCTGCCCAAGGCGTGGGGGTTGGACTAAATGACCTTTAAAAGGTCCCTTACAATCCAAAACATTCTACGATTAAAAAACAAACAAGAAACAAACCCACCACCACCAAACACACACAATGTAATTCAGAACTGGAGAGGTTAAGCAGTGTGACTAATTCTGCAGTGTCAGCATAAACTTATACTTGGTGCTATTTCACCTTTGAGCCAAAGCAGACAGCAATCACCAAGCAATTTGGACACCTTCTGCACAGGAGGTAAGGCTCAATGGACACACCTCTTTTATAAGAAGAAAACAGTTATTGCATCACTGAGCTTGTGAAACAGGTAAGACAACAATAAGGGAATGAGTTACTTGAGGCCAACATCCAATGTGAATGTTGAATGAGGTTTATATCACAAGAGGTAACGTGGATGCAAGGAGCTGATGGAGAAACAAGAAACAGAATTATACATCATCATCAACGAAAACTCCAAATAACATACAAAAAAATAAAACTAACTTTGTTTTCCCACTCAAATTCTGCCCACATCTGTCTGAACTCCGCATCCGTACAAGAAGCAGGCTGGATGTAATCCATGATGTCAATGTGAATATCACTGAGAACCACACAGTTTCTGTCGCTGGCCGCTCCAGAGACATCGTACACTGCAATAAAAACCACAAACCACCTTAATGGTTAAAAAAGCAAATTTGCAGTAAATAAGAGTGCTCAGTTATCACCTGCCAGTTAACAATAGTCAACAATCGCTCTGTCTCATTGTTGACTTCTGTCCTCTTCAAGTGCTTTACCCAGTTACCACAGAACTTTAAGCGTATTGGTCTCTCAGGCAAGGCTGCCTCACCCATTGCAAACTCAGAGGCTTGGGTCCAAGTATCATGCTGACAATCATTCTAAGGGAAGCATGTTCTACTATAATTCTAAGTAAAAGCGATATTTTTTTTAAAAAATCATCAGAAAATATTCATATGTTGTAGATAATTTCATTTCCTCTTCCAGGATGAAGTGTTTTAATTATTTTTGAGCTCATTCAGCATTTAAGATATGCTACACATTAATGTTTGTTTTGCACACTAAATTGTTTACTTACCAATATTACCAAAAATTATTCCATTTTCTGTTGAAGCGACTTTGACATTAGCTTTGATGTTTGCAAAATCATGTGGAGCAAGTGTCAGAGGAGATGGTTTTTCCACAAGTTTCAAGTCACCTGTGTAAAGAAATTGGGGGACGGAGATCAGGGAACATCAACAATACACAATGAGTTCAGCTTTTGGAACAATTTTTTTTAATTTTCTTGTCATTCAATTCTATTGTCTACAGAGTTGCACTAAATACCACCAGAAAGGGATTTGTTGATTTGGAATATTTTTTGTTTGGTTGAGTTTTTTTGTCTTGCAGGTAGCAAACTGCAAAGTAATTTACATTACCTTAAAAATTTCAGTTAAAATATGTGTTCACCCAAATCCCAACAAAAAAAAAAAAGTAAATACTGACCTAAATTGGCTTTGGATTGAGTCTTGTATTACATTTTTAACCATCAGAACATGGTTAATTTTACCTTGTGTTTTAATCACTGACAACATCGTAATACCTAATCCTACAGTCAAGTGTCTCAAAACCAAAGTTCAACGTCCAGTATTACATGCACTAAGCTATTTATAAACAGGCCAAAGTATCACCTTGATTTTGAATATAATCATTCCCAGGAAACAGTAAGAGATGTATTTTTCCTAGTCCTTTAGCAAGACTCCTTAGTTCTATCAAACTGTGCAGTCTGAGAACACAGCATGAACAGCGTCAGCTCTACACACGAGTGATGCACCAAGTCAGTTTTTGCAATGTAACTGAAGACTCCAACTGGGAAATACAGATTTTCACTTTACTGAGCTGATAAATAGAAAATTACAACTTACTAAGTAATATATTCATTTTATTTATCTCCATCATTAGTCTGATCAAATGATTCACAAAAGATTAGGAGGAAGGTTATGCCCCTCCAGTCATATTTATGTCAATTAAAAGTATGTAATGTGCGTTCTCCTAGTATGTTGTAAACATATTTCAACTCCCAACTGCCAAAACAGAAGACAACTAATACAAAACCGGTAACTGGTTTTGGATTATCTGTTCCAGTCCCTCCCCTAGAAGTAGTTAATGAAGTCTCAGTATTGTTCAAGCAAGTCTCTGGTACAGCTGTTGGTACAGGGATGGTTCAGCTGAGTAAGTGCAGTACTTAGGTACTTCAGGCTGAGTTCAAGAACCACCTAGGGCACCTGGCTTTCTGTTGCCTGACATTTGCTCCATACCAATTTGGATTTTGTCCTCTTGCTCTATGGTAACAGCACATTGGGGAAGAAGTATATAAAATAACCTGTTCATATTTCAGGAAAAGGGGAGAAGGGGAAACGGAAGGCTATTTTTCTAGTGAAAAAAGCATGATAAAGTTCAAAATCTGACAATGGTTTATATCAGTCAGATAGTGTTGTCCATGCCCGTAGATATAAGTCTTCCATCTTTTGGAAAAAAACAATGTTTTTAAAGGCATTCAAAAACATGCTTTCAAAATGGCAACTAGCTGGCACAAATTTTTAAGTATTTAGGAGTGTTTCAGAAACTCCTTACAAGTGGGTGCCAATGCCCAGCACCTCACTGCTGCTCAACAGTTGCTTTGTTTCCACCAGCGCTCCTTACCTAGCGTGGCCAGTTCTAGTGTGCAGTTCTGCAGAGTGTCACTGGTCTGGTTCACCACAAGCACATCCAGCACAATGTCATACTGATTGACATGGACATACGCTTCTGCATAGACAGGGTCTGAGAAACCTGTCAGCTGAGTAACCTGTGAAAGGAAAAAAAAAAACAATAAAGTCATCAATGTATAGCTAAAACCACAGTGACTATGTTATTCATACAAATGAATTTAACTGCATCCTTCCTTCACCTGTCCTTTTGCATACACACTACAATTGTAAAACCTTTCCAGATGAAATATGTTCTGAATGGAATTCAGCTAGAGTTCCTAAAATACAGGCTGTAATGCCATCTACTCTTAAAAAGATCAGCAGAACAAAGAAATGCTGGACTTAAAATGAAATGGTAACTTTAAACAGTAAAAAGAATTCATCCAGACTTTAAAAGAGTGAAAAGCCTGGTTTTTTAACTATAACTAATGAATTAATCAAGAGACTTCTCTTTGGACCGTCTCTGCAAAAAAAGGTATAAAGAGCGAAAAAAGGATGCACTGCACTTGGCAATAGGATACGGCAGCCTGAGAAGGAAAGGGTTTCTTAATCACTTGTGACATCCCTGCTCTCTTCCCTGTGAGCCTTACTGGGCTCTTCAGACCGGCGAAGAACCTTAATGTCTTCTCCGCATGCCACCAGCTCAGCACCCTCCAAGTCTCCTCCTTATTCTTCCCTTCTCACATGAAGAAGGTAACACCTTAAAGCAGAAGGGCTTTTCTCTTTCTCCTTATCCTAACCAGTAAATACCTGGGCCTTTCAAATCAACCAGCATAGCCTGGTTCATGAGTTCCAGCCTGCAATTCCCGAAGCTGATCCTGTACATAAGCAGCACAAAGTGTACATCATTAAAGCACTGACTTTCACATTACCTTATTAAGTTTGGATGCAAGGGGATCAGCAGCCTCTTTCCTCTGTGTGTTTCCCATTGCTGCAAGAAGGCTAAGCTGAAACTGGTCTTCTTTAGAGCTCATTTCATTTTTAGCAGTAAGCTGCATGAAGGAAATGGGATCATCTGGCTGAACTGTCACATTCCTCTTCTCAGATTCTTTCTGCAGGAAAAGAAATATTCGAGAATTCACAACAAATTCCACTCCTTAGTGCAGAAACACAGTAAAATAATGGCTGACTTACACACAGTCAAACGGCGACATTTCTGGGACCTGCGCGGATGTGAACATCCATAAAAAATTCCAAGTGTTTATGGTTACACACTTAAAATAGCTCACCTTCTGAGAAAGTTTTTCCTCTTCTAGCTTGGCTGACAGCATATGAGAGAGGGACTGCCTGCATTCTTTGTTGAAAATATCATTCATGAGAGGAGAACATTCTGACAAAACTTTCAGACACAAGGAAATACGATCCACATCATCATCTGTAATCGGCTTCTTGGGAAGAGAGGACTTTCCCAAATGGAGAATAGTGGCCATCAGCAGCATAGCTTCAGCAATAAAGGACTGAGAGGAGGACAAAGGAAAGAGAATGGAAGGAGATTATCGCACTTTACATAGCTTTACAGAAGTGTTTATTTCTGACTGTCCTGATTTCAGCTGAGAATTTTCTTTCTAGTGGTTCCTGCATTTTCAAATTCAGTATGAAAGGAATGTCAATAATGCATATTGTTTTAGTTGTTGCTGAACAATGTTTATATTAGTCAAGGACTTTTTCAGTTTCCCATAGAAGCTGAGAGGGAGCATAGAATGGCCAATGGAATATTCCGCACTATAGATGTCATGCTCAGTATATAAATAGGGGTTGGCTGCGGGGCGGGGAATCCATGATCTCTGCTTGGGTTGGGCCGAGCAACCAATTCACTGGGCAGTGAGAGTGACTTGTGTCTTGTATATTCTTTTACCATTATTATTACTGTTATTTTCCTTTGCCATTATTGTTCTATTAAACTGTCTTTATCTCAACCCACAAGTTTTTTTTCCCCTTTCCCCTCTTCTCCCTAGCCTCCTGGGGTGGAGGGGAGCGAGAGGCTGCATGGTGCTAGTTGCCAGCTGGGGTTAAACCACAACACAGACTTATTTACAAAAAACTGCACATTAATTGGTTCAGAGATTTTATGACTTGATTACTTATTTTTTTAGTACTTATTATCTAGAAACCAAGCAGCATGATTAGAGACTTTCCAGAGTGACTGAAAAGCAGTAGGCCCTGTTTGTGACCCAAATTATCATTATTAGCCTATCATGTAACTGGCACTTCACTTTGGACTTAACCCATTTTGCATCTGTTTAAAAGAAGAGGCAACAACCAGCTCTTCTTTGCAACTACAGCAAAAAGAGATTACTTACATTTTGCTTCTTCTTTTCCTGAACTAGTGACAAATATCGCAAAGCAATCTTAGTTAAAGTTGTAGCAAGAGAAGCTGCAACAAAGAAATCGCCATCAAGCAGGAATCCTCGTAATGGAGGTCTGCAAAGACAGATAATAATCAGAAAACTAGTTTATGATGACACTCTTTAGCCTACTTATCTTCATACCGTAACATCAACACTGTACAAACAAAACCAGCTTGAAAGGACTCAGAAGTTGTTTTTTTTTTTACTCAAGTAATTTTCCAGATATAGAGATAGATATTCATAAGTCACATAGCCATTTCCAAACAGGATAGGGAGTGAAGAGTGTAATGAATAATAATTTCATTGTGGCTCTGAGATGATATTGACTAGTCAAGATGATGTAGCCCACCTGCACTAATTAAATATAGCAATTGTTCTGGCTACCAATGAAATAAAGTATAGTGTGTATTAAATAGTGCAATGTGATATTAAGAAAAAAAAATGTTTAAATTTAAAGGCAACTTCTCTGTATCCAATTAAATTTGTGAGGGGACTTTACGTATAAATTATAAAGAATCAACTAGCATTAGATGAAATCTTTAATACCTGTCTTCTTCCTTTTTGGCAGGTCGGGAACTACTGAGAGCGCTCTGTGTTGCATAAGTGCCCATCTCTGTCACCAGTTTTTGGGCTGGACCCACGGACACCTCTTCTTCAGGTTTTAGCTCACCAGTTTCTTTCTTGATTTCAGATTCTACTATTGGGATCTAGACAGAAACAGGAAACAATTGTTACGATTAATATAAAAAGAGATGGGTTTGTTCTGCAGAAGATTTTAATAAAAATTATCTGCATTGCTAAGGTTTTTATAAGTAAAACGTCAGTTACAGTGCAACTTTGAGAGAATTTGAGGAGATAGGCAGATGTTCAAATAAATACAGAAGCCTCCTACCCATGCAACGAAGCTCACATTGCACATATTGTCTTAGATCCCTCTCAGAACAACCCAGACTTAAAGCACTCTTCGTTTGTTAGTGGATATAATTAAATTGTATCTTAAAATTGCCATTGTTTTCAGAAATAAGGAATTTCTCATCTCCCCTCTTAACAGATATTACTTATTCTCAGTATATGCTAGCTTCAGGTATGCTACTTTAAAAAAAAATAATAATAATAAAGAATGCAAAACCCTAACTAGTTTTTACTTCAGATTTCTTGGGCACACACCATTACATATCACAAGTGCCCAAAACCCTGCTGCATCTTACCTGGTTTTTTAAAAATATCTTTTTCTTAGAAAACACACAGTGTAATAGTAAGTAAAACCACAAAGATCTAGCCCAACAAAATAAACACACCTCTCCAAGTGATCTGCGAACTTCTGTCATTACACTTTGTATGTCTTCCTTTGTGCTGCAATATTCTCCAAGGATCCACAAAGCTCCTCGATAAATCCTAAGACAAGAACAGTAACTTAAGTCATGCTTTCATCAAATACTCAAACTAGTATCAAGGGAAGTGATTTATGGTTGGATGGTAAAGACCAGCCTTTACAAATCCAAGGGGATGCGATTGACAGAAAGCAATGACCAATAACAATCATCATTTCAGCCTTAGTAAACTAATGAACAAGTACATCAAATGAGATATACTCTCTGCTGAGAATTTATTCCCATCTGTGTTTATCTTGATATTCACAAAAGTAAATTTCAATATGACGATAATGAAATAACTCTACTGTATATTAATATATGTCAGCTGTAATTTCTCAAATTAACTGAGAGAAACTAACTTTTCCTTCATATAGGAGAAAATAAAGAACAAGAACATGAATGAAGATTAAGGAAAAAAAAATCTCAAAGCTTCAGAGGGTTTTTTTCCCACTTAATGAGATGACAAGGGAGGTAAGATTCAGTTTTCTGTATATTGGAAGAATGGCAGAGTGCTGTCTTGATAGAGAAGTTCTCCTATGACTTAACCTTTGCAGATCCATCAGAAAACCAAGTTTTTAGAGCCCTGAAAGCCACTAAAGAAGCTTTGCAGATTGCAAAGCCCAGTCTATGTCAGACAGGGTTTCCTAATAAACATACACTAAGTATTTCCAGTTGCCTACATTTGCAAATTCCTGCTGCAATAATCCCTTCGTAACTCTGTTTTAACAGATAATACCACTTTAAAGCTGGCCTTCATCAACAATAGTATCTCCTAACAAGTGGAAATACAATTATCATTTGCATCATAACAATGAAATTTGGATTTATTTTCTTCATTCAACGCAACAAGCACCCAATACATCTTTTGTACAAGTAGGCAAGAACATAACTGTATGTGTGTGGGTTGCAAGGGGTTTTGTACATATTTAATGACAATATACATGCAATGCAAGTGAGCCACAGGGTGCTCCAATGTCTGTTTGATAATATAGTTTGGACTCACTTGACAGATTTAATAGCGTGAAAAACTTCAAGCATCTTCTCAACAATAAGAGGTCTGAGGTTATCAAATCGTTGGATTGCTTCCCGCACAAACTCCAAGACATCAGCAGCTGCTGCTTCATTATTATCACTAAGGAACTCCATCAGCTACCAGAGAAGAGTGAACATGAGCACAAAGAGCAGCATGGATAAGTTTGTACAATAGTATTTTCCTTTTACATTTAGAAAAATAAATGTACTGCATACATATCTCCCGTTAAACAAAGCTGAAGTCAAACAACCTTATGTACATTCCAATTACCAACTATCATAATCCCAAAATTGCTTTTCTAATGATACAAATTATTGCACTTTTAAGTAAAGGTACTTTTCAGCTCACATTCTTCAAAAATACTTTTAAAAAAAATGTCGGAAGATAAATAACTACAGCATCAAAAATCTTTTATTTCTTTACAGATTAAAAATAGTGTTGTTTTGTGGGAGGCAACTAAAAGAAACACCTCAGCTTCAGTTATTCTCCAGGTTTGGGGTATAACTAGAATATATTAAATGACAATATAATTAAACATTTGCATACCACTGGAATAACATTTGCAGCCATATCTGGAAACCGAACACTACAGGAATGCAATGTACGAACAAGCAGCTGTCTATACTTGTCTGTATCTTCATGCTCTGTCACATTATTAGTTTTAATCACTTCCTTCTTCAGAACAATCACAAGCTGCAGAAAAGATGAAATGAAATTGAAGTCCCATATTTTTCCAAAGAATAAAAAAAAGCAGTCTAATGAAACAAAAGTAGTATATATTTTACCTCCTCCACATTTCTTGAAGAGACAAGATCCAGAGCCAGTTGAAGGGTTTTTTTGCGCACTTCTAGATCTGGGGTACTCAAGACTCTGAGGATGTCCATAACTAGATCCTGGAACAGTAACAAAATAAGAACTACTTTGCTGTTTTAAATGAC
This sequence comes from Limosa lapponica baueri, assembly GCA_002844005.1. Lineage (NCBI taxonomy): Eukaryota > Metazoa > Chordata > Aves > Charadriiformes > Scolopacidae > Limosa > Limosa lapponica. Next base: position 773,930 of record KZ505734.1, read on the forward strand.
TTCACACAATTCTAATTTTCAGTACTCAATGATTTTCAAAGACTTTCTGGATACGTAATATATAGTTTACTCACAAACAAGATATTTAGGTATTAGGAACTTCATAGTGTTCATTTAATACGTTCTACATTTACACAAAAGTCTACCATGCAAACTACATCGTTAGTCTTACAATCAAGAAAGCATTTGCTGTTGTTAATTCTTATGCAGACAATAAAAGCAGTGAGTCATAACATAAAACTCCATCCAGTATGGTTTTACCAATAACACATCAACAGAAGATTTACACTGCAGAAGTACATTTTCCCATACATCACAACACCGGAAAGCTTTGTTTAGGAAAGTAAAGCGTTCAATAAGCTTGCAGGAAAAGAGACAGCTCGCATACCTGTAATACTCGTTCATGGGAGGGATGTTCCTTTAATTCAATCAATCGATCCAAAACAATCAGTTTCACATTATTATCACTTTCTTTAATAATCAAATCTATGTAGCATTGAGCAGCTGCCTAAAATTAAAAGCATCAAAAACATTTTTTAAGTAACGACAAGGAGAAACTGGCAAAATTTCTCAGAGAAATTCAGTAGAAGACACCTTCTACATTACTATTACAGCAATTACTCAAAAGAGTTGGCACAGAAATGAACCTGAGAACAGTCTTTTAAAACTTTCTGGTCCACTGTAAACATCGATTCCACCACCTTGTTACAAAAATTACACAGGAAGGCTCACAATGGCATCAGCTTTCAATACGCAGACTGGATTTCAAATTCAAAGAAAGTTATAGGAGATAAATTTCCTGGCATTCTTTGGGTCAGCTCTTAAGTACACAACAGGGCATGAAAACCAATTTAAAATAGTTGCCAGCATTAGCCTTTTTAGATACGGTTTTAATGACAGCTTGTACACACAACACTCCTACTCAACAAAAAAGACAATGCTAGAGCAAGAATGTTGGAATTAATACTCCTGATCTTTTGAAACTACTATTTACAATGCTTTTACTCCAAATCTAGACTTGCATACTCTACTTTTCTAATTTCCACACAAATTCAAAATTTCTGTATGATCTCAAACAATCAGCTGTACAAACATAAATCTATCAATCGCTAACCAGTGTAAATCTTCACTGCTTTATGTTTCCACCCTGGTCTGAAAAGAGTAGTATCTATGAGTAAAGAAAGTAATTCAATCTCTATCTTCAGCTTTAGTCTGCTTTGCTAAATATGCCAAGAAGACTGCAGGTTGGTACCAACTATAGTGCAACAGTTCGCACAGTACTCAAGCTTGTGCCCTACCACAGTGGCATTACGTCTTCCAGCTGCAGGTCTGCAAAATACAGTCTCAATCTTTTTTTTGTGACCAATTTTAAGAGGTGCTTTAAGAGAGTGCTTCACATGTGAAGGGTTAAACACCCCATATTACTAAAGCCTTCACTCTTTCAGAGTATCAACGTACAGCATACAGTATTCATTTAGTGCATTAAAAGCTACTGAAACATCTGAAAACATCATTTTTATACCTTGATTGCTGTTGGTGCACTGGAGAGTGTAACTAGAGTACCTGCAGCTTCATACTTCACTGCAGGACTCGATGACTGCAGTAAGTTGTAGATGCAGCGAATGAACCGAGCTCTCTCTGATGGATTCGCATGGCAGACCTAGGTAAGAACAATGCATAGTTGGCACATAAAGAAAAAAGAAAACAGCACTCATAGAGCTTAACTGCTCCATTATCTTACAGCAAGGAGAAAATTAAGGTGACAACCTCTTCTGGGGATAAGAAGTGTCATTCACAGTTGTGAAAATCTAATTACAAAACTATTAAAAAGCTATTATTGACAATCCTATGCAAAGCTACAAGGTCTTAAGATCTCAGATCAAAAGGAAGGCCTCTACTAGCCTCTAACAGATGCCCTGCTCATGTCCATGAAGAACATTCTGATAATACACAGTTCACATCACAGCAAATCAGGTGACACATACTCCTCTGTACTGTGCACACTGGAACAGTTTATTGTTTGAAGAGACAAACGTTATTCAGCTCTACTAAACAACGACATATTCCCGACATGCCTTTTCCAGCAACGTTCTATCCTGTTTAAAAAGCAGTCTAACGTACTCTACGGTGTATGTTTATTTTAAAAGCACAACAACATTTCACTTTTACCTTATAAATTAGTTCAACAATAACCAACTGCAGTATGTCACCAAATGTCTGGACTTGGTCAATGCAGGTACTCAAATAATCCAAAGCTCGATCCTGTACAAATAAAAGATACATTATTCTAAATTATTCTGCATTTGCTCACTCAGCTATACTTTAAATCAAAACACAAACCAGCATATATTCAACACTTCAACTTGAAATTTAAAAAAAATGACAAAAACATTGTACACCTGAACAGCAAATTAATCCATTCTGTCTATAGATGGCAAAAAGAGAGACAAAACTAATGGCAATCAGGCACAAAAGGCAATTGCCTGTAGAGCAAATAATCCAAAAATGCTAAACAGATACTGTAATTTCTTTCTCCTGTGACTACAAATGCCATAAAACAGTAGGTAATGGAGCACTCCTCAATCTGGTTAGGCTCACTTGGCAAAACTAATGGCAGTTTTTGGCACGGAGGTATGCCTTTACCAAATACAGTAATTCTCCTTTAAAAGGAAGACAGCACTAAAGACCTACTTTAACTTTTTCAACTACCAAATATTCCACAAATGGGTTAACACTACCATGTAGGTTTTTTTATGATATAAGTAGCTTACTGACAAATTATTGGCTAATTACCTAGCACATTTTCGGGTATTTAAACCAAACAAAAGTTTCATGACAAGTATTCTTACCTGATCGGCATGAATTAGCATCATAAATGCATTTCTTTTACAGCTTGCATCTTTCTCATTCACCAAGAAATCATGGATCAATTCAGGAGCATCAGGTATAAGATGTTCAAAATTTCTTTAAAAAGAAAAATCATAATTAAAAGAACTAGTGGTAAGGAGTAGAAGCTAAGGCTAAAGTGCAGATCCTAAAGACAAGCATTTACAGAAACATAAAAAGTTAAAACAGTGATACACAGCTTTTGAGTAGCTATTTGAAACTGGGAGTAGACTCAAGGAGCTTTAAAAAGTTGTTATCATGATAGCCAAGACACTATCCCATCAATGATTTCTGTTTAATAATAACATTCAGCCAAACTGTTCAGGTAACAACTGCAACATTTAGTATAAGTGCGGTATGCGAAGAATGTCTCACTTCAAGTACATTTATATTTGCATATTCCTGCAAGGATTCTTCTATATTTTTGGTTGTGGACAATGACTACTATTAATAGCATTTAGATCATTAAGAAAGGCATTTGCCCATACAAATTAACCTGCAATATAAGAACCTCAGTCGTACTTGAGAAAGCAGCGGTACCTTTTGCTTTTACAAAGAAGTCCATTAGATAGAGAAGAAAAGGCAAACAAACACAAAAAAACCCCAAACACCTCACCAGTGATTGATAAATGTTTACGAGACCTCAAAAACTATTCAGATCACTAAAGCTAGCCTTGGTCTTCTGCATTCATGACTTTAGTTTCTGGTATTTACCTATAAATTGTGTAAATTGCAAGAACTGCATTTCTGCGCACGTAGCTGTGACGATGCTCTAGACAAGCACGAATGGCTGGCATCAAAGGTTCCAACAGTTCTGCTTCTTTCAGCTTACAAAGAAAACGGAGAGTAGAGCCTCGGATAAATTCATTTGGGTGCTGAAGATCCTGAGATCATAAAAAAAAAATATTTGAAATGCCTAAATGTTAAGCTCAGACAAATACACTTGCTAGCCGTCTCCCACGCTCAACTTTCCCATAGTATAAGTTCCCAGTATCCACAACGACACCTCACTGCCTCGTCATGAAATACTTTCTTAAAACACTGCTGCCCCATAAACATTTAAAAACGCACATTTCTGTGTAGAAAAAGCTTACAAAGCCTGTGGGATTTTTCTTCTGCATTGTATGTGTTTTCTCTGATTATTAAGGCTGTGAAAGCTCACCCTGCAGGCATTCCTGCGCACTGGATACTATCTTCTAGTGTATGTTAGTTCATCCGCTTCCAACCCATTCCCAAAGAAGTTGAAGGACATTATTATCTTTGTTTAGGAGTGTCCCAAATACACCACAATGAAGTTATTTCAAAACCAGTGTTCTTTTAGGACCCATGGCTTGTTCCATGACACTATGAAGAAGGTAATTAGGTTACCTCTTATCTCTGAGGTTCCCTAACTTAGAAAGGAAGAGCACTAAATTTTTAAGTTGTAATAGCAAAAGAACACATAAAAGTTCGTTGACAGTACGGCTGCTGGTTATCCACAATTATCCAGCTCTGAAGCACTGAGACGTAATGGCTAGGAAGGAAATACTGAGCATAAACCATTTTCGTATTTATTAAATAACACATTTTTATATACATTTTATAAAGATCCACTATAAGAACATAACCAATGAAATAAACAATGGGCTACCTTTCTGTATGCATCGCATACAAGGATCATTTCCTGCAAAAGCCTGCCATCTGGCGTGGTCTTTGGCACTATCTCCCAAAAGACCAGCAGCAGTTTTTTGATGGTATGATCTTGCAGAGGCAGTACAAAACGTATAATGGTCATCAGAAGTCCAGGCAGTTTTTCACCATTCAGAATCATAATGATTACTTTCTTCAAGGCCTCTGTCTTCAATTTGACATCTCCTTTTTCTACAAAGGACAGAAAAAAAATTAATCAAGAGAACACATCGCAGTAATTACAAGATCAGGAAGGCTAACATGTCACAGTTAGCTTGTCTTCAGTGTCAGAAGACACAAAGCCGCTCTGAAGGAGCACAATATAGCATATCAATAAAATTCGTACCCTTACTTCTACTAAAGGGATAAAGAGGAAGCAAGAGATATTTAAAGAATAAGCATGGAGTTCGGACTTAAAAAATTAAGTCAACATATTGGAATTAACAGAGTTCCACAAATGTCATGGCTGTTTCAATGCTTAAATTTAAATAGCCTTTTATACCAGGATACTACAATGCACTGTCATGTCATACATATAATAAATACTAACACTGTCATTTCTGCCAGCAAGATAGAGCAGTACACTGAAGAGGTGATAAAACAACTTGTTGCTTATCATTACATTGCTTAAATCTGCCTGAGCCCAAACAGGTATTACTTCAAACAGAAAGACAGAAATGGATTTCAAATTTTTTGTGCAGACTGAAAGGGGGGGAAAATCAACACCAAAACACACAAGGTAAATATTATGAAGTTTCTCAAAACACAAAAAATAGAGAAACGTACATGCTTCAAAAATCCACCGAACAAAATAAACACCAAATTGACTAGTTTGAGTTTATAAAACATGAACAATATTCTAGGAAAGGCAAAATGAGAGAACGCGAGAATAATTCAGGTAAAATGGAGTATCCTTCAAATCATCATGCATTACTTGCCTAGGTCATTTTTTAAGCTGATTTCAGAAGGTGGTTCTGAATCCATTGGAACATTGATTAACGTGTAACACACGTT
>KZ505734.1:792849-803141 GCA_002844005.1 Limosa lapponica baueri
AAGACTTTTGATTTGATTTGTCTAGAGATTCACTAGATGCTCAAAATACCCTAATGTTCCATTTCATTCACTAAGTTCTAAATGGAATTTCAGTAACATAGGATATTTCCTGCCCAAGAGCCATACGGAATCACTGTGACCTGTCCAACATGTATTTATCAACTTTCATGAATGACTTGAAAGGCTGCAAAAGTGTGAAACCCCTTCTAGCCTTTAATCTTGTATTTCCTTTTCTTTACAACAGTATTTGAAAACATCCCCCAATAAAATACTACTGCTCTTTCCTCCTGTACTAACAATGCCAAGAATCATTATGGCATCATATCACTGCCTCACCTACAGGAATGTATGGAGCAGTCATTGCAGCAGAGTAGCAATTTTAAATGTCTTTTATAAAAAGACATCAACACTATTCATATTTTAAGGCAAGTTATTAAAGAAGACAGAAATTAGCATTGTTGATGACTTCACAATATCTACTAAGTCTCAAAAGAAAGTTATAGTTTTTAAAGTAACTTTTACAGTAACAGATAGATTAAAAAATTGAATATTAAAGTTCCTGATACAGAATCTGCCGAAGAAACAGTCATTAAGAAGGATGAAAACAGTTCAAAGCCATCTACACAGCTATCCTGGTATTGACTAAAGAACATTCAAATAGTCAAGGTTGTCTTCATATAGGATGGAAATTATGAAACTTGCTCTGTTACCATGCATGTTGAAAAATGTATCTTTTAAACAATACTACTACATGATGAAGATTTTCAGTAGTAATACAAACCTACAAACTAATGATATATTAACTTTACACTAATACAATTTGCTATTTGCATTTAAAATAAATCGTTAGTTTTGCTAATTCTAAAAACAAGTCAATTTTCAAGACTCTGATTTTCCATAAGTGTCCTATCTTAAAATGTCCATACCGAGAGAAGGGGCAACATTAAACACCTGAACTGAGACTTGCTTTTCAGATTCTAGAATGTTTATTTTGAAGTCAACACAACCCGCGTATGTTTTAGAACACATAGTGTACGTTTTTATTAACAATACGCAATGTGAAACTGATTCAGAGGTAACAAAATTTCAAATTCAAGTGCAAATCTCAATATAATCTTAAGTACAGAGATCGCATGAAGCCTCCCTAACATTCCGCAACACGGGAAACTAGGGACACACAGCTGCACAGACTTCATAACTGAAGCACAATGTAAACTGCATTACAAAATGATATGGCATTTAGTCACTGTCATATTCTAGCTCTCAATGTTATAAGTGTTATACATGAAATTTATTCAACAGCAATGTTTGCAACCATTTCAGTTTAGAAAACTAAGATCTGTGAATTCATACTACGAAAATCAGCATCTCAGATTACCATATGGGTACAGACATTCAAATAGGGGCTTACAAGGCAGTCAAAATTGTGTACGCAAAAAGAGAAATAGACGGTGTTATGTCACACTTGGAGAAGTCAGCATATTCTTACTTAAGCACTAAATACTAACTTTTAATAATTTAATTTTGTTCTGTACAATTTGAATACAGTAAAGCTCTTAATAAGAAAAAAAAAGTTCTTCCCAATTGTAAACTAAATAACTCCTTTCCAATATTAGCTAGTGAATAAGAGAGAGAATGACCCAGCAGTAGCCTAACAGTAGCTCAGCTTCATGCTTTTTGATACCTTCCTTACCAACATTATATTATAGGTCTGTAAACTGTTCATCGGACGGTTTGGGTTGGAAGGGACCTTTAAAGATCATCTAGTCCAACCTCACTGTTGATAGCATCTATTTTCTACCTCACAGGTACATTCAGAAAACTGCCTGAAGGATTTCGAGGTACCAGGGCCCACCTAAGCATCGCTCGGGTTCAAACACCAGAAGATGTGCTAATGGCTTCCTAGAAATCTAGCGCCTTGGTGAGGGAGCAGACTGCAGTAAGCCTTAAGCACCTGCATACAACCGACACCACTGTGACACCGCTGCTGCAAAAGGGAAGCAAAACCAAAAAGCAAGTAAAAACCCAGTTAGCAAGCTTACAAAGATTTTACCTGCGGGCTCCAAACTGTGACATCGTTGTCATACTGGTTGCGAAACTAAAAGGAACAAAACAAACCCCATCAGTGTAACTAACCAGCGGGCAGAAAGAGCGCTCCTAAATGAAATTCTGGTCGTGTTCTTTACGGGGGCAGCCGGGCAGCCGTGGCCCACCTCTCTGCACCGTCACGCCGGGCCGCTGCGCCCCCCTCCCTCCCCGGGCCCCGCCGAGGGGAGCGCGGCCTCCCCCTTCCCCGGGCAGCCCCGGGCCCCGGCAGCGAGGCGCAGGCCCGAGCACGGCCCCGCATGGCCCGGGAACTGCTTACTCACGGTCCCGCTCCCTCCTTCTCGCCCTCCACGTTCCCCCCGCGCTCGCTCCGCGGCCCGGGCAGGGGGCGCGGGGACGCCCGGCCCCGTCCCGACCCGTCCCGACCGCCCCTCACCATCCTCCTTCCCCCGACAGCGGCGCGGGCTCCGGGGCAGCGAGAGGAGGGGGACCGCTCCGGCAGTCGATCGCTCTGGACTGGCAGCGGCCAAGCAGCAGTAGTCGCACTTCGAGTAATCGATGGAGCCCGCGGCGGCTCGCCCCGCCCCTGGAGCCGGCGACGCGGCGCTGGTCCCGCCCCCCGGCGCATGCGCGGTGCCTCCGCGGCCGCTGGGGTGAGGGGCGGGCGCTGCCGCAGCGGCGGGCAGCCCGACGGGGGCCCCGGCGGCGCTCCCCAGCTCCCGGGGCGTTTTCCGGAGTCGTCACCCTTTAATTTACAAAACCCTGGCAGCGTCTCGGTGGGGAAGGTCCTGAATGACCTCCTTCAGCCTGCCCTGCCCGTGGTTTTCTTACTGTTGGGTATTTCTCTCATTCAGGATAATGCAGCGTGGCTCGTAGCGTTACGGTTCCCGCGTGCAATACCAAAAATTTATTACTTGAGGAAAACTTGCATTGGCTAATTTGAAAATATTTTCTTTTCTTACTAAAAATCCGCGTTAGCCGTTTTACTGGGTGCGAAAAAGCTGTAGCAGTTCTAAAACCGTTGAAGGCACTGACGTAAAATAGCATGCGTGTGCCATTAATTGTCTTTGTACTTTGAGAAAATCCCCTCTTTGTTCTTTATATTCAGAGGATCTGAAGAGCATGGGAACAAACAATTGTTACAGCCGCTGTTACGCTTTAAGTTACATGAAAACCTTGGCTACCGAGAGGAGTACGTGTGGATAAATTCAGCCGCAGTTACTCTTTAAAAAATGATTAAAAAAACCTCACCACTGCTAGCTTAACAAAAGCTGCCTCTAAAACACCTTTGAGAATTTGTTCTCTGAATCGTGATTTTGTGCACAGATGCCCACAAGCACCCAAAAAGATACTGTAAACCACCAGTATTAGGTTTGTACGGGTTTCCCTCCCACTGGTTTCTCCCACTGAGGCAAACTCAGTTGCTGCAGAGAGGGCTCTCTGTGGCACATACCGTGGGCCGCACAAACCTTGGGCGGACGGCGGGGATACGAGTGGGACCTCCTGCTTCAGGAGGCTACAGAGCCCAATCCTACCTGTTCTAAAACCACTAGAAGAAGGTTTTTAAAGCTGAATTTCAGTTGTTGCCCTTTTATCACAAGCACGCGGTTTATGAAGTGATGTGCTTCTCAAAACTGCAGTTAAGTTTTGTACAGTGTCCAGGCTACCAAAGGTTACAAGCTTAAGCAGTTCAGGGTAAAAAAACAAAACAAAACAAAACAAACAAAAAAAAAAAACAACAACAAATGAAGACAGTTTGGTAGGAATAAAACAACAACCACTGTTAATCATGATGTAGCAGACTGGAAATCCTCTTACATTTCTGTTTTGGAAAAAAAAAGAACACAGGAACTCTCTGAAATTATATAAAGCTAAATGAGAGACACTATTTTGAATTATATTAGAAAAATATTAATGTCTTAATTACAGCTGAAACGTGATTAAATTTCTGAATGGGTCTTTTTGTTCTCAAAATAAAGATAAAAAACTACAAGTGCTTAACAAAAATGAATTGCTTATTGGGGCTTTTATTTTGAACAATGTAAAATATTTTTATATAGTTGTAACTGAATAACGAGTTAAAAATTACTATGAGAACTCCTCTATAGGATTGCATGACTCAGGCATTAAGACAAAAGAAAATCAGTTAATACAGTATTGATAAATATTAATTTTTCAAACAACTATCCAGCTGCTGAAGTCACAGTCATTCAAGTCAAACTAGTATTCTAATACCTTTTGATTACTGCAGGTCCGATGACACATTTCTCTCAGCGCTAGAGAATTTTCTCTTTTTTCCCTGGAGAGGGCTACGGTGTTGTCTAAGAAAAAAAATAATCTAAAAATCTAAACACACTGATTTAAATTATCTAACTTGTTTTGTTATTTTTAAGCTCTCTGATTAATAAAAATTCATTTGATCTGAAATAACTTCCTCTCTTCAACCTTGTTTGGTGTGCACTGAAACAGGATATATAAACATTTTATTAAGTGAGCTGAACAGCTTTCAAGTTTCACTGAACTTTCAGTAAATATTCCCCTAGTCTCTGCTATAATGCCATTCTGTAATAACTTCCCACAGCAATAAGGGACTCCCTAAAGATCCGTTTACTCCACCTACAGGAACAGAACAATAGACAGTTATTTCCTCTCTTTTGGCAAAAGAGTATTAGTTTTGATAGAACGCTGAACTATGCCAAGAGTCTCTATTGTTCTGTAAACATACAGCAAGTTATGTTAGGAACCACAATTTTAGTGATAAAAAGCCAGGATTTGTAAAAGTTCACATAGAAAAATAGTAAAAGCTGTATAAATGAAGAACTTTTGGAAGCCATATGAACTGTTGCATAGGTTTATTAGATAACAACTTGAAGTGTTTTCCTGAGTCATCTTTTTTCCTTTATTACATGGGTAGAAAAATATATTCAAAAGCAAACTAACCAGATGTCCAGTTATTACAAATTTATTCTAAAGCAAACTGATTCAGGTCATGTGACAGGAGGAAGGGTGGCATGGACTGGAGTTCCAGCTGCTCTCCAGTGCTCCAGGCAGCACGACTGTTACCGTATTCCCAAGGCGGCAGCACAAGAGGATGTCAGAGGCAGGAATAATCTCCAGAGAGGGGAAATGCTCACAGTGGAAGGAAGTCATTCACTTCCTTCTGAATGCTCCTGCTTGCCCTTCAGGCTCAGTACCAGCCCTCTATAGGCAGGGCTAAAGCCAGTGGGTTCGTCATGTATTTCTGATGACATCTCAGTGCGTTGGTGTGAAAAAGCACCCACCCTATTCCCCACTGATGTATTTGAATGGGAAGTATAATATTTAAATATAAAATAAGAGAAAGGAATGAACAAGGCAAAATCAAATAGCTCTTTTTCAGATAACAAAAGCATCAAATCAGAAAGGAAACGTAGAATCATAGAATTGTCTAGGTTGGAAGGAACCTTTAAGATTACCTAGTCCAACCATCAACCTAACTCTTATTTTGCACAAATATGGCAGTTAAGGAAATTAGTGAAGTTAGTGGTTTGACAGTCATCCAAACTTCTTAGAAAATTTGCATGAAGGCCTTAAATGAGAGTTTCAGTAAAAATTACGTGATGTATCATCATTATGTTGACCTCTGCACCTGAGAAAATGTCCCCCTTTCTATACTTCATGGTGGCACAGCGGCCTGCTTGAAATGATCTGACAGTTTTACAGTTTCATAGGAGATAAAAATCCACATGACAAAAGGCTACGGCAACAGAGACACAGTTGATAGACACAGCAGAAAAAAGTGCTGAGTGACCAAGACAGTCAGAAAACTGCTGCTGTTTTCTCCAAGCCGCGGTATGAAACTCTTTGATGAGGCAACGTGGGAAATAACTTTACATTGATTTTGCTACTGCTGTATCTGATCCATTATTAAACATCTACAAAACTATCCCAATTAACCATATTACAGGTATTAATTTTGTAATACTAACAGCTATAGGAAAGTCCATCAAATGTTTTCTTTGGTAACAGTCCTAACACCAGTATTAAGATATGCTTGCACAGGCATGTAGCAGGTTTGAATTAATAGAAAAAAAGGATTAAAGAAATACAAATTTAATTGTAGAGAAAAAAGTAAATGACAAGCAGCAAACAATGTATTGCATAGAGAAATCACAATATAAAAGACTACAGGACTGAAAAGTAAAACTAAAACTATCCACACATTTAAATAATCTACTTAAAAAACATCTATGTTAAGAGAAAAAGGTATTTTCTCACTTCTGGTTTCACAGCATCTCACCCTGATATTCAGGATCACTTCAGAGAAATGAATACACAATTGATAACTCTATGAAAACATGTTCAATGCTCAGTAATGGTCAAATTAAATGTTAGGAATAATTAGGATGGAGAACAAAACGTAAAGCATTATGATGCCACTGTATAAATCCACAGTGCGTCTGACACCATTTAGCCTTGAATACTGGCTGTGATTCTTGTTTCCCACCTTAAAATGATGTGGCAGTACTGAAGGCACTGGGAAAAGTGGAAAGAATGATTCAAATTATGGAATAGCTTCGTATAAAGAATGACAGTAAAGAGTAGAAGTCTTCAGTCTAAAGAATGACAAGGAAAGGTGATGAACACTCATCCAGTCGCAACTGGCACAGAGATGCTGAACAGAGATGATGCTTCTCTCTGTCCTCTAGCACTGGCATTGATGTCATTAAAAGCAGCAGGTTCAAGCAATGACAAGGCGGTACTTCCAGAGACGTGTCATACCTGTGCTGTGAAAACCTTTGCACCTGAACACGTTGCGGTCTTTTGGTCATGTATTGAGACAGCAACTGGACAAATTCACAGACAAAACAGCTTTTTAAGCCACCTTGCAATACTGCTGATACAATGTTGGAACTAAGTGCCGTAGTGAAAAAATAGCTAACCTAAACCATGCATATACAGTCTCAAGAGAAATTAATGATACTATTTTGTTCTATGTTATGTTTCCAGCGTAGTTATAAACAGCATCTGACATCTGAGCGATTGCAGGCATTGCTGTGCGGAGATGAATACTCAGCAACTAAAAGGCAAGGCCATTATGTCTCCTCTTCTGCTGATTCACTAGAGGAATCAACATTCCACTCAGTTGCCCTTTGGGATACCACTCACTCTCAATCTACATTAACCACTGTGTTGCTGTGCACTATATTCCTGGAGTTCTATGGCGGTTTTTTGGTAAAAGATTGGCTCCACTGCAGTCAGTGGTGGCACTCCCAGGGACTGCGTGTTTTGTGCTACCTAGGCACCACAGATTGCAAAAGAAGAAGAAAAAAACCTGTTGTGCTAGAGTAAGAGTACAAGACAAGGAAGGTAGCCTCTCCATCCCCGTGGAGAAGGGGAAGAACAGGTCCCAGGGAGATCACGGAGCCACTCCTGTCAGACGGGCAAGCGCTTACTGGCAAATAGCAGTGCTGTTACTGCTGAGCAAGTAGGAATGGGCATATTACTGTAACATTCAAATACCCTACTTTAATTTCTTTTGCCTGTATTTCATGACTCATGCAGTACAGCTTCCTGCACTAAGTAGCTGTTTATGTATAAAAGTGTTATCAATTCACCTCAATCTTCCTCAAATTAAAAAAAAAAAGATAAAAGAATTAATTGCTTAATATCTAGCAGTTGTTGGGAGTTTGACTATTACTTTTGGGAGAAGGAAGTAGTCAGTATTAGCCTCAGGAGACTTGAAGGTACTGTTTGTGCTGAAGAGGAAGGATGAAGTAAAGCTCACCCGCCAAGCAAAAGTCAGACAGCTCCTAGAGGAGGTAGCATAGGCAAGAACAGGTGGTAACAAAAAGTGAGCTGCGTTAGGCAAGTAACTCTCAAAGACTTTATAACAATGCTATCCCATTTAAAAGAAACGTGGGACACTGTAAGAAACTAAGGACAGCAAAATCCTGAAACAGAAAGAATATAATTTGTACAGTTAGCTCCCTTCTTTGTATTGTATGGTGAATGTCCACTTGATGATCAATCATTTAGGCCAGTGGGAGAGGAGGTGGATACCTTCTTCTGGAACAGAGTACAAGACTCTTAAAAATGATAACTGGGAGAATGAACTACAGAAGAGAGACCTTAAAACAGTGGTGTTCTTCCTTCCCCTATTAAAAGAAAAAAAAAACACAACAAAACACCAAAAATATGTCATCTTGTCCACTGTAGTTTACCAATACTGTGGGGCAGAAATGGCAATCACGTTTGTTTCAATTTGACTTGCTGTATTTAGTTCAACTACATTTTCACTAATTTAGTCTCAAGTCACCTTGGTTGGTAATCACTTCACATTAAGTGCCTCTTACACTTCTCAAGTCATTGATTTGTGTCTTTAGATTTTAATGCCACAAACCTGGATCTTAATCTCTAAAATAAATCTGGTTTTAAATAATGGCCCAAACACCCTTCTTCCAAACTGACATACGTACAACCCTTTCAGTCTCATGTACACGGGTTTGTTCATCAAAATAAGATTACTTAATATTAGATTAAATTGGGTAATGTCATAAAACATTTAGGACTGAATATTTTGACTAAGTTTTTTTGAGAACTGTCTTACTCTCTCTCGACAATGTGAACAGTCTATATTTGAATTTAATGCAGAGTCTGCTTCATTAATAGATATTTTATAAGGCAAAAAGTCTACTCAATTGCAAACATTCACGTACAACACTGGTCATATTTGATGACATTTTCATCAATTAGGGTACATCCGAGGGCAAAAATTTGACAGCTGCTATATACATACATATTTGTCTTTAGAATCATTTAAAGATGGTATCAGAAGTGGTCACAAACAAACAAAAAAAAAAATCTACCATTTTGTATTTAGCACTGTAAATAGAAAAAAGTAACTTGTCTTTATAAATGATACCAAATTCCTTTCCTACTCTTTTGTGAGTTCTCAGTAAAGGTGCAGTCATTTCTTTCTCTACAACGGCCTTGCATTCATGTTGCCAAAGGCATTTTTTAATATTTTTTAAACTACTGACCAATTTAAAACTCTGGAATATTTTGACATGAAAAATGTTAAGTACACACATTTTTAAAGTCTATTCCTAATTTTTTAAAATCCGTATCTTTTGTGAACTGACATTGTTTGCCTTTTCCAGGACAGGCCTTCAGGGCAACTAACAGTGTTTGATCATCAAAGCTGGCTGAGAGAGACCAGGCAATGCTGAACACAGGCTAAAATAACCCCTGTGGAAAGAGAGCTGCAGCGATGAGTCTGGTTCTTTTTGTCCGATTCTGGAACAAACAAGGGGCACAAGGTTCAACACAGTAGAGCTGTTGTAGCATATCCTAGTCATGGAAATAGTTTTTATTTGTATGTTCTTGTTCGGATAGAACAAAAATATGCTTAGAGAGAAATTCACACGGGTCTTACTGTCAGTTATTTCTTGGACCTGAAATTTATTTCTTCATTCTGAAGGAGGGAGGGTTTCTGTATTGGACTAATTCTACAAGAAAAAGCTATTTTGAGCCGTACATTGCTTGCTAATCTAGAAGTTCTGATTTAAACAGTGTACATAGTACTGTCTGAGTCATCAAATGGAAACTGAAGAACTATTATCAGAATTTATGGGAGTATTATGAAATATATTATTGGAGTTTTATGAAAATCTGTTTTTTATTTCAATAAAAAAGAAGGCAGTTATTATTTTAAGGTTCTGAGGATAAAATATGAATTTCAGTGTGCATATAGCTGCATAAACTGTTTCAAATATATGAATTGCTACTGTTGATTCACATTGTTGGAATTATTTTTGACTACAACTGAATCAAAACCAAAGTGTCATCAAACACTCAGCAGTGGATATATAACATTTGAGAGAGACATCTATGAATTACACACAAGTTCATGAATGAATACTATATCAATTATATTAGTGATGAAATTTTTCAAATTTTCTACCTATGAAAGAATTAAGTATAATTGTCAGCAAGGGTTGGAAATCACAGATAGAGTGATACAGAGATAAAGCCTTTATATTCCATGAGACCACTAATGGATCCCATTTCCTTATGACAGACATTATTGTCATATTAAATTAATGACTAGACAAAGTATTACCTTTGTAGTTATGCATTTATATTTCATAAATATTTTAAAATGAGTACTTATATGTAGATCACACAATAAAATATCCACAATCTGGTTTTGCCCCACCTATTATTGCCAGAAGTTTCTTTTTGAAAAATGGAAACACATTCAC
>KZ505734.1:803247-813786 GCA_002844005.1 Limosa lapponica baueri
CTAGGAATGACTTATTATTCCTGGCAAGACATTAAGGATTTCTGCGACACTTTTCTTTACTGGCATTTTCAAGTTCCAAGTTCCATGGGAGTGTTAAGCTTGTTGTAATTATCAGTAATTATTTAGGCAACAATTCTGGTATTTGTGGACCACACTTTTAAAAAAGTGACTCAACCCATTCTTAGTATGGACTCAGTTTTTGATTAGGAAAGACTACAATACAGAATTAACATGCAGGAAAAAATAGATGCGCGAGTAAGCTTTAGTCTTAAAAAGTCCTGCTGTCATCAGCCTTTTTTCTTTTTTTACTGTTTGCCAAGCTCCTAATTTTGCTACATGGATTTTAACAGCTTTGCTGTCATGCATATCCCTGTTTTCATAGCACAAATTTTATTTGGCACTGCCATCTTTATTGCATATATTCCTAAACTAACAACAATGCAAGCAGAAATCTAAGCCTGTCGACAAATGTGAGAGAGCTTCTGGCAGTGTTATGTCCATTGTCTGCAGTCACTCTGACAGATCACTAAGCCCAGACAGTGCATCATACATGCTTAAATTATGAACAAATTCCATTGATGTAAGGATAATTCTAAATCCAGAGTACTTGGCGCAACCCTTGGCTTCTAAGCCTGGTCCATGGAAGGATTCAGTGATGGGCCTGAAGGGCTCTAAATTAATTCCAGACATGCTCAATATAAACCTGCCTTGAAACTAGCTAGCGAGTATCTTAAAATCTCTGCAGTAGTTATTAGCATATCACTATATAGTCAACACATCTGCACATCTGCTTTTGATTTTAAGAAGTATATATATCAAATAAATTTGTGACTACAGATGTCTCATTCGCAACAGATTCTGTGGCACCAAAATATTTTTTAATCTGTGTTTATCACATCATTAAATGAACAAGAATAATAATTCTTCAGACCAAAGGTATTACCAAATGGAAGATTTCATACTTGGAATAGGGAAATTGAAAAAAAAAAAAGAAGGAAGACAGACAGTATGAAATCAGAAGACTATCTTTGCATTTGTATAGATGCTTTCAACTGTCTTACAATAATTAATAAAAACAGGAAAATATTTTCCAGGTTGGAAATTGAATACATATGTTAAGATTTTGAAAAATGACCAGTAATAGAGGCTATCAATTTTCTATTATGCAACTTGAAATCCATTAACGCAATACAATTGCCAGAAAGCCCTTGGTACCTCCTTGTTTCATAGCAAGCAGCGAACATGAATGGTTTTGTATTTCGTTTTAATATCGTGCAAAATTACATAGGTGAAAGTTGCAAAATAAGCTATGCTCAAACAGAATGTTTTTATCAAATTATGTATTCTATTAACTTTAAATAACTTATGCTGAGTATTGTGTAGTTTTTGACAAAAATAGTCATATAGTATTGTTTATAGTCATAGCTATAAACAAACACATAAAATTTAATCAGCTGAAGTTAATATACCTGCATTATCTAGATTCAGAATTTGTAAAATTTCCATAGCATACCCTTATTTTTGCTTACATAGTCAATTCAGGTATGTTAGCAGTATTTTCTAAAAGCTCCTATTTATTCTTACTCATAAAGAATATCACCCAACAAAACCGAACATCTTGGAAATATTTAAGTATGTTTTCACATCCAACTGTTCCTCCTCTTGCTATAACATCATGCCTAGAGATAAGTACTAGTTTTGAGCACAAAAATAGCTAATTTAAATGATCGAGCCACTTACCTGTTACTCGATCTTGCGAAACTGCTGTCTGCTTAACCTACATTTGTTTGCTTTTGACAACCAAATACAATTCCTCAATGTTTGTAAATAATCACGATGTATCATTATACCATACAGAGGAGACAAAAGCAGTAAACACATCAGTTACAAAAGCATTTCAAGTCTTCAGATTGTGTACAGTTTCTGATGTGGTAAATTCAGGCCCCGAGCTGTCTTAAGACCAAAGGAGGCAACGGGTACTGCATTCAATAAACTGCAAATGGTGAAGGGGAGTGGAAGCTTCAGCTAAGATGCTAAGAGCGGGCTGATAAATTACTGCAACTGTACGCAGTATTGACGATGAATGCTAAACAGTTCTGTTGAATTACATGAGGAAGTGAAGTAACTTTTAGCTAAATAAGTAGACTTAAATAGGAAAGATTATTGAGACAAGTTGTTTGAAATTGGAACATTTTCACAGCATGTCATGACTTCCTGGATAACATGTAAAACTCAGGTTATGTGTGATGAAGAACTTGGTCTTAACAATTAATAAATATAAAATTAACCTAAGAAATACCGGTGCCATGCTTACATTTTTGAGGACAGCCATAAACCATATAAATTTATCATTTTAAAACCAGACGATTTCCGTCTCCTACCACAATTTATTCTTGTCCGCTTTTTTACTTAAATGAATTCCTTCTGTGGTTAGGACAAAATACTTCCACAATAATAAGCTAACTAGCTCAACTGCATAATTTTTCTATTTTTTTAATCTCACGTTCAATCTCCAGAAGAAGTAGTTACTAAGTCACAATTACAGGATTATGTTACATTTCTCCTTTTGTGGGGAGAAAAAAAAAAAGAAGTTTCATTTACAGGTTTTGTTGTGGAGATTTGCTTACATAGACTCTCAATATTATTACTTAATTTAGCATTATTACTTTGGATGTTAAAATAAAATTAATCTCCAAACATTTTAGAAGTCAATATAATTATATATAATAGTTTATGATAATCTTTGAGTGCCTAATAGTCAACATAATCATTTTTTTTAATTAAGAGGCAAGATATTGTACATATTTCCACATATTTTCTGTCAAAGCACTATTATTCAGACAACTGCAGCCTGATACTTACAGTCAAAGGTTTCAGTTTTATTTAATTAGAAACAAAACAAATACTGAATATGTTAATACTATTTTCTTCTAGGTCCAAGCTTTTACAATACTTACCATAGGAAAGCATAAAGTATGATGAACATCTGAATACATCAAGGCCTATAAGGGTTTCATACACATAACTGAATGAAATAATACAACCAAACAAAATAGTTGAGATTATATTTAAGCATGTGCTGAAACACAGGCCAGACCCTGAAGAGGCGTAACTCAGCACAATTTCTTTACTGGGCTGTTTAATGCCTGTTGACAATCTAATGTAATTTCAGCAATTTAACAGAATTTAAATGCGTGTTAATTAACAAGGACCTGTCTTAATGTTTTAGGGTCAATAAATTTGGTATCTGAAAGACACTGAAATGAGAGAAGCTGACTGAATCACAGCATGGTAGGGGTTGGAAGGGACAGGTGTTCATCTAGTCCAACCCCCTGCCAAAGCAGAGTCACCTGGAGCAGGCTGGACAGGAACACAGACAGGCAGGTTTTGAGTATCTCCAGAGAAGGAGACTCCACACCCTCTCTGGGCAGCCTGTTCCAGTGCTTGGTCACCCTCAAAGTAAAGTTTTTCCTCATGTTGAGGTGGAATTGCCTGTGTTCCAGCTTGTGTCTGTTGCCCCTTGTCCTGTCACTGGGCACCACTGAGAAGAGCCTGACCCCATCCTCTTGATACCCACCCTTTAGATATTTATAAGCGTTGATGAGATCCCCTCTCAGTCTTCTCGTCTCCAGGCTAAAAAGACCCAAGTCTCTGAGTCATTCAGCTCACTTTTTCCCCCCGCCTCTCCCTCACAATAAATGACCTGACTTGGACTGATTTTGATCTTTTTCAGAATATATTTATGCATCTGATGTTCACGTGTTAAGGCAGACTTCTCTGAAAAACCAAACCAGCTCCTGAGTCAGATTTATCTTTAGCACTATTAATGAGCAGAGTCCATAAAATGCCTCTATTTCCATTCAAGACAGAAATTTCAATTAGCAAGTTAAGGACTGAATTGCCATATAAATATTAGTATGTATTCTTAAGTTTAATGATATTTCACTGAAGATTTTATAATAAAACATGACTCAGCACAAAGTAAACTTTTTAGAGAGATGCTACAGATGAAGAAAGTCACATATTTTCTGTTTTATTATTAATCTTCAGTTTTGCTTGTACATAGGATGATAAAATTGTACTAATCAGCTTTGAAAAAGTGAAATCTGGCAAAAATTTCACATATAACAAATTCCTGCATTTTTATTGTAAAAAAAAAAAATTAAACTTATACTATTCTCCAAATAAGGTCATGTAAAAAAGATCAATACCATATATAATCACACAACTCTCTAACATCTTAAAGCCAGAATTTTGACAGCTACTTGTTGAACTTCATAGTCCATTATCTTTATTTTTATCAGGAAATAAGCATCCAAATTCATGGTACCTCAGGGAAGAAGTTCAGCCAAAGAAATCCTCATTTATTTACATGGGTAATTTCCAAATCACTTCTCTTTCCAAACTACTGACTTATTCCATACTGCATAAAATTTATGTTTCAAAAAGTTATGCAATTCCATTAAAAATTTCCATAAAGCTAATATGAAGTGTTAGACTATTAATGTTATTTGATGAAATATGCAGATTATACATAGCCTGACTATTGAAATCGCATCAGCATCAATGGATTCTGCTTGCAAAACATTAAGTATCATTGCCTATTGATATTTTTATCTTTAAAGTGAGACCTAGGGTATGAACACTACATTTCAGCTGTAAAGGTGCACATCATTACATGCTTATCTGGAGATGCACATGTTGGTCCACTTGCAAAGAGTCAGTTTGTTCAGGTTCAGAGGCTGATTCCTTAGATTTTAAAAATATAATAGTAGAAGCATCTGGATACAGTACCAGAAGCCAGTATGCTGCTGCTTCTCTTCATAAAAACAAAAATATGGGCACCAGAAAAACCTTGAGACCAGATGAAGACTTGTGTCCTTCTGAAGTGTTTAACTAGGTTGATACAGTATTTCTGCCACTCACTGATTGTTCCTCAAGTTTGTCGCTGCTGAGGTACAGCTTGGAATCTGCTATCACACTGTTATTTTCATTCACCAGAAACAGGAAATCTCATCTAACAATGGCCTATCATAGCAACTCCATCTTTCTAGTGATATCAGCCACACTTTTAAAACTGACTAGTGCTATAACCACTAGAGACATCTAGTCATTAAAACATTTAAAACATCTAGTGCTATAACCACTAGAGAACAATTTTTTTCCACTACTCCTTTCCAGTTTTCTTTGCCATGTGCCTGTTTTTGACAAATTAATCTAAAAGATGTAATTTGCAGCAAATTTATCTTGGCAGTGATATGATGAAGATCAAAACATTGTGACACACCTTTGAAACTGACTGCTTGGCTTAATGTGGAATGCAACCGCACCTCTCTTTTTCCCACCCTTAGACACAATGAATACATCAGCAACACCTTATTGCAAGTATACTGACACCATGCATAGTGAACATGCTTCTGTAAGGAGCCTCTTTTACCTGTATGTTTTTTTCTTCCCTTAGTAACTCCATCTTGGTATCCTTCAGCCGCTTGTTTCCATTATGTCTGGTTGCCTATGAACCACCGCAGATTCCTCTAGGCCTTTAGCGCTGAAGACACACAAACATCTTAGCAGTTGATATCATAGCCTGCTTTTAAGGGATAGCACATTACACACTGATAAATCTGAGATCCCCCAGGCAGTACTAGTTGCTAACTGTAGCCCGTTTCTACAGCTTACCAAACAGAGCAGCCACAGTGTTTGCCACAATACAAACTTAGAAAGATAATACATAATGCTGGTGTTTTTCCAAACATTCATTCAAGATCGGTTAAGATTTGATTGCCCTAAGTGAACTACACTTGTCTGGGTTTTCTGGAAGTGTCAAATTTGTTTTGTTTGTTGGGGGTTTTTTGCTAGCTAATTATAGCTGTAGTAATGCCATTTATTTATTTATTCAAGCATCTGATGTAAAATTGGTAACAAAGTTGAGGTACGCACAGACAGTTACTGTCTGCACCATCTTAACTGTCCTTGTATATTTACAAACTAATTTCTCAAACTGCAGTATTCAAAGAAGAAGTAATGAAAAATATGGCATTCAAACATCAATTTCCTCATGGAGATGAATGAAAGAAAAGCAGTAAGTGCAGTAACTTCTTGACTCAGTGCTCCAACACAAGATACGTCCTCTGTTCCCACACTTTTTTTCTTTTTTACACACACACTCTACACTATACCAGTAGTCAGGTAGTAGAATATTATTCCCTCAACAAGGCATTAATTTACCCATTCTTCAGTTATACACAAGAATTTCTAAGCAAATGATCCCAGATTATGGTCAGAAAGCCAAGCTATTTAAACTACATAGCTTGTTTAAATTTCTTTTGTTTCCAATTTCAAAGTATACTTTGTTTAAAGAACTTGATTACATCTAAGTCCATTATTAAAAAAGAATCTCAAATACAACAGATGCATTTTGAGAAGATGAAGTTCAGTCCTTGAAAAAGCTATCAACCCTACCTGAGACAATTTTGCAAAGAAATACACATGAAGGACAATCTAGAAAGCACTAATGTGTCTCATAATTTCCTGAAATATTACCCTGTGAAAGTTCCCAAGTTAGGCACCATATTGTTAATCTCTTTCCCCATGTAAAAAGGGCAAGGATTACAGCCAGGGCACAATTACATACATTAATAATTAGATCTAATTGTTATTAGTTTGATTAATACAGTATGGAAGCCTTGAAGAGAAACTTTAAAGAGGACTTCCTAGAATTTTATTAACCTTTTCGTGCTGATACAAGAGAAAGCACAAAATGGTTTTTTGAAGTGAAGAGCTGGGCAACTGTGTCCAAAGTTATTAAACAGATACAAAAGTTGTTCACATGGTGAGAAACTGATGGGAATCACAGAACTAAATTAGGAAGGAAGAATCAAATGTCTGTATTTGATGTACCTGAAGAAGATAAGACAACAAAGGTATTTAGAGGTGAAAACCACAGCAATTTTGAACAGAGCTAATCCTGGTGCATACCAAGATTACAGGGCACACAATTAGCCAGGGCATTGACAAAAAAAAATATGAGCAGTGCAAACAGAAGGGAATGCTTAAAACTTAGAAATATTCAAGTGGATGTGGTAAGATTTAGACGTGTTCTGAATGTGTCAGTCAAAGGAGAGAAACAGGCCAAAGAAGATGCCAAGATTACAGCCTTGAGTGAAGACAGTTATGGTTATACTCTCTGTTCTTTCTAGTTACTCTGTTTTGGAATGCAGAACAGGTAATGAAAACAATCATTTATATTGTGAAATATTATAGCCCAATTTTCATTTAGAAACTTACCAAACAGCAACTGAAGACATTTATTTGTACGTATAGTCCACAGCATCAATAGCTAATGTTAAATAGATGCAGATATTATATCATATGGTAGGTTAAGAATCCACCAAAATCACTAAACTACCTATTTTCTTTTGTCAGTGAAATTGGAAGATGACAAAAAATATTACATTACCCTGGAATTAATTTCTTCATTCCATTATAAATAATACACCTTCTATTTTTCTGTATTTGTTTAAGGAACATGGATGTACCAGTAGTAAATGTAAAGGTATTTCTTTATTCTTAAAACTATTCTGTCACAAGACGAAATTTAGTTAGTGCTCTTCTAATTTATGATAGATGCTATCCTACTCAAACCAAGTTTCCTTATACTGAAAATGTTCATCATTAGACTGTAAACTCCTCAGGACAGAGACCTATTCATAGCCATACCCTTTTACAAAGGAATACGCTAGCAAGAGTACTGTTAGGCAACAGGGATGCTACTGGAGAACAACTATATTCCCATTAAATTTTGGAATGAATTGTGTATACATTTCCTCAGGGTGTTTTTGCACAGACAAACCACTGAAATAAAAGCTAATTATTTCATGATAAATGATCTGAAAACAAATAAACAGTAAGGTGGTGAAGTATGCTGTTGATACTAACTTAGTGAGGGTAGTAAAAATAGAGCTGGCTGAGGGAATCTGCATCCAGCCTCACAATCCTGAGTGCACAGGCAGATGAAATTTAATGCAGATAACCATACGGTAAACACATACACAAAAAAATCCTATCCTTACCTATAAAACTATCTAGTGGATGCAGATATTAACACTCAGAAAATATATCCTGGGATCTCTATAGTTAATGCTATGAAAACAATTTTCAATGTTTGTTCAAAGTTCAACAGAACAACATTCAACAATGCTCAGTTTGTCTGTTTTCTGCTTCCTCAACAAAGCAAAACAAGTAAGTGACAGGAATTATACACAAAGAACTGGATAATGACATGAAAACCATTATTTTGACTGCTCTTGAGTCTTGAATACTGTGTGTAACTCCTGGTCTCCTCATCTCCAAAAGCATATGCAAGTGCTCAAATAATATAAAAAGAGAGATTAATAGTCAACGTGAAAAAATCAAATAGACTGAAACTCTTCAGCTTGGAAAAGACAAGACTGAGGAAAGGTATAAAATCATGAGTTGAAGAGAGAAGGTGACTAGAGAGCAACTGCTTATTGTTTCTATCAAAACGAGAAGCACCGAAGACAGATAGGAAACTTCAAAAACCAAAACCAACCAACTATTTCACACAATGCATAGTCAAATTGCATTGAGCAAGGACCTCTTCCTGTACTACACTGCAGATGCCAGAAGCCTATGTGGACTTAAAAAAATGACTGAGCAAATTTGTAGAATAAAAATCTACTGCGAACTGTTAAAAATAAGACACCACTTTTGATTCAGAAAGTGCTAAAGCCACAGATGGTTGCATTCAGGGTGTTAAGGGATCATATGATGTTCTGTCTCTGTACTCTTCCTCAGGCACTTTCCAGTGTCCAGTGCTACACACTTATATACTCAAATATGATATTTTAATGAAGACTACACTATCTAATTATTTCTGAAATTCTATTATTTGTAGCTGAATTCAATGGAATCGAAAAATAAAGGATATATATAACAGCAAGATAATCTGTCTTGAAAACATTTATGTATACACTTGATGGTGGTCCAACTGATGTCAATAACATATGAATAAAAGTAAATGTAACAATATAATGCCCAAAGGAACTTCATATTTTCTCTTTTGAAAACTTTTTAACACGGATTCTGTACCATCATATTGGTACTAAGTGTACCAAGTCAAGGCAGAATTTCTTTTTCTTTTTTGGGGATGCGTGTAGGAGTATTCCTAACAGAGGAAGGTGTATGATGGTACTAAAGTTCCATCAATTTGATCTGCCCTTTGATAAAACAAATCATTACTTACTTTCATCTTCTTAGATACAGAAGTTACTTTGTCACTGCATATTGCATTTTCTGTCAGTAATCATGCTGGACGAGTTCTGCATACTGTCAGCTTTGAGGCCCGTATCCTGCAGTAGCACTTCCTGCTACACCATGGCTTCCCCAAACCAACTGCTACTCAAATGCTATTCAAATGTAGCTAATTGCGTGCAATGGCACCAAGTCATTTCAAGAATTCCTTGTTTCAATAAGCAAGCAAAAAGTGCAGTCACCGACTTACCTGATTTCTAAACCAATTTAAGACAATATTTTGTGGAAACACGGCTCAAAGGACATTCATTTCAAGTAAGGAGGTAAAGGCGCACAGTTATAATCATAATTTCAAAAGTACTAACCAGTTACTTTTCCAGGAACAAACAGGATGAATAAGGCGTTACTCAAAATCCCATTAGCTGCCTTCTTTCACTTACAGCAGTCTAAACACTTTCAATAGTCTGGTTCAAAATGATTATTTTCATCCATCCCAAAGGGATTAGATGTGCAAATAATCAAACCTGCCCAAGCAATGCAGTCTAATCTGTAACTTTGTTAACAAAGACTGAAAAAAAGTGTAGAAAATTACTCTAATCCATACTTACTTTCCAGGTGTTAAAAAAAAAAAGAAAAAAGAGACGGTCCTTAAAAGCAAAATACTCCAATACTCTTTGTGTGCTTTAAATCCCGTCCTAGCAACTATTCCGTGGTATGTCAAAACAAAAAGACAAAGGAAAAAAGAAAGTTAACCCAGCTCAGCCGTTCTGACCCTAGATCGCTTCACCACATGTCCGCTCCCGCGGACGCAGCGCGATGGCTAGGGCGCTGCGAGGACGCCCGGGCTCGCAGGGGCCCGGCCCGCTTCTCCCACGCTCCCTTACGGCGACGGCTGACTGCCGCGCGGGACATACATAAGTATATATATATTCAAAACGATCTGTTTAATACACACGGAAAGCGCGGATCCCTGGGGCCCGGGCGCCGCGGCATTCCTCCGCTGGCTGCGGCGGGAGCCGCTCGGGAAGGCCGGGGTCCCGCCGCTCTCCTCAGGGCAGACGGCCGTTGGGTCGCGGGGCGGCGGGAAGGAGCCGGCGGCGCGCGCCTCCCTCGTCTCCACGCCCCGCTACCGTGCAGCCGTTAGCGCGTGGCAGTTCGCGCGCAACCGCTGCCGGGGCGCGTGCCACCTCGCGGGGCTTCCGCGCGCGCCGTGTGCAGCGGCGTGAGAGGAGGCGGGCGGGCCGGCCGGCGGGCGGGGGCTGTTCC
>KZ505734.1:813829-829389 GCA_002844005.1 Limosa lapponica baueri
CTCCACGCCCCGCTACCGTGCAGCCGTTAGCGCGTGGCAGTTCGCGCGCAACCGCTGCCGGGGCGCGTCACGCCCTCCGGGGCTTCGCCGGCGGCCCGCTGCTGCCGGTGAGCGCTGGGAGGCGACAGCGAGTCCCCGCCGCTGGCTCCGTTCGGGGAAAGCGAACGAGCGGACGAGACTTTTACCTTTTCTCTCTTTTTTTTTTTTTTCTCCCGTCTTTTACCCACCATGCTGCAGACGCCGCTCCCCGCGGAGGAGAAGCGGCGGCTCAGCCCGGCGCCTTTCTCCTGAGAAGATGAGGGAGGCGCGGCCGGGCCGGAGCTAGCGCGACCCGCGCCTCTCCCTCGTCCTCCCCCCGCCCGCGTCCCCGACCACCATGAGGGAAGAGGGAGAAGCCGCCGCGGCCGCCTCCCACCACGGACCCAGCAGAGCCCCGCAGCACTGCCAGCAGCCGGACGGCAGCAGGACGGCTTCCCCCCTGGTGCTCCCCGGAGGCAGCGGCAGCAGCCCGGAGAGCCTGCGGAACGGCTACGTGAAGAGCTGTGCGACCCCCCTGAGGCAGGACCCCCCGAAGAGCTTCCTCTCTCTGCTGCTGTTCCCTACCGCCGCCGCCTCCTCCTCCTCCTCCTCCCGGGCGCTGCTCAGCCTGGGCGCCCTGGCCGCTGTAGTCCTCTCGCTCCTGGCCTTTCACGGCCGGGGCAGCGCCGGGGGCCAGCAGGACGGGAGCAGCTGGCGGAGCCCCCGGCTCCTGCACGCCTTGCTGTGCCTGTTCCGCTGCCTCAGCCCCCTCTTCAGCATCGCCTGTGCCTTCTTCTTTCTCACCTGCTACCTGGCCGGCGGCAGGCACCGGGAGCGCGGCGGCGGCACGACCCGCTGGTGGCTGCTGGCGCTTCCCGTGTGCTGCTACTCGGGGGACTTCGTGGCGCTGCAGTGGCTGCTGCCCGCCGAGGTGCACGAAGAGGAGCCCCTGGACCCCGCCGAGCCGCAGGTGGTCCTAGGCAGGCTGCTGACAGTGCTGGGCTCGGTGGCAGCGCTGACCCTGCTGCAGAGCCCCGTGAAGTTGCGGCGGAGCCTCCTCGTCTTGATCTTCACCAGCCTGGTGTGGCTGGTGTCTCTCAGCAGCCTTCACTCGCTCCCCCCAGCCCTCAGACCGCTGCTGGCCGGCTCGGTCGGGGTGGCAGGCTGCCTCCTGGCACTCTGTGGCGGGGAGCGCGGCATCTTCTCGGCTGAGAGCCGAGGAGAGCACCACCAGCAGCATCACCACCCACGGCTCCCCAGCGTGGAGGAAAAAGTGCCTGTGATCAGACCCAGGAGGAGATCTAGCTGCGTATCCTTAGGGGAAACTTCGGCCAGCTACTATGGCAGCTGCAAAATGTTTAGGAGACCCTCGTTGCCTTGCATTTCCAGAGAGCAGGTAGGTTTCTTGGAAACTGGAGGGAGGAACTTTCTGAGGAATGAGCGCCACTCGCTTTTCCTAACTGCTGTGTATGCCTGTGCTGGATGTCTGCTAACTGTCAAACTCCGGTTAGAGGAACAGAGGAAAATGTTAGTCTCTTGGCGGCTTTCTCAATTTGGTTCTGCAGAATCGATATAATCATTTATGTCTGTGTAGAAGCTTAATAATAATAACGTATTTGCTATAGGACAGAAGGCTGGCTCGCTTTTCATACCATCTTAAATATTAAAAAGTAGTTCTTGTTGATTAAAACCCCAAACTAAACATCTTCAGCTATCAGCTACCTTTTTGTTTTGATTGTCTCTTTCACAAAGCCCACCATCTCCTCCGCTTCTGGCAGGCTTTACGAGAGAAAGAAACCACAGCTTTCTAGCTGCTCGGCACTTCTGGTTCTTCCCACTTTCTATCGACAATATGATTGCCAAGAGCTAAAGGAAAATCAGTTTTTGAGGGATGTTATTTATCAAGTGTTGGCGTTGTTTGAGTGGCAGCTGTCCTTCTGCCTTGGAGATTTCTGTCTCTTGTTTCGCCCTCTCCTCCTCACTCTACATAAATTAACATTAGGTTTGGGTTGATGGGATTTAAGAAACTTCTTTTTACTGAAGAGAGGGCTGTTCAGTAGAGTCTGGAGGGATGCCCGGAACCCTCAGTTTTCTTGAATGGAACTCTGTTGGTTTCTACCTCCCGGAAAACTTTTCATTGAATCTTGTTTTTTGTAGCGCGAACCCCCGTGTGGGAGGGGAGTTTGTTTATATTTGGGAACTTGCACGTGAACTGCAGGAACATGGAGTTGTGTTGCGGGTGGAACTGGCCCGAGGCTGCTGCAAGCGTTATTATCAGCCCGTTATAGGAGGGAGAGTAAGGGGGGGGTGGATTCGATAAACGTGCAAGTGGGCAGTTTCTGGGAAGTGCTTGTTGCTGCAAAATCTCCCATCTACTAATGTTGTGGCTGAAATTCATGGATAGTAAATGAAATTTTCTAAATTTGCATTGACATATGTTCCGTAATGTACTTCTTGTGACTGACTGTGAAACAGGTCTGAGGAAATATGAGGTGAATCTGGAGCAGTGGAGTAGTTTTTCGAGCATTTCTTTCCCTGCGTTTGCACAATAGAATAATACAGCGGTAATTGTTTTTGCATAAAAGGTTAAAATGCAAGTATGCTGTAACAAGCTTCAGAAATAACTCATTTAATGTGTTTCAAATTATCTAATGCATACTATAAAAGAAACATTAAAATATTGTACTAGCAGTTAAGATATATAGGGAATATTGTACAATAATTTATTTTCTCTGTTTTCTTCTGGATAGTAAATGCTCTCTTTTTCTGTCATATTTGTCTGCAGTACAAAAAACTCAGAAAATGTGATAACATCTTTCATTAGCCTTTCTAGATGATAGAAGATACTTGTTCTTATGCAAGTTACTAAATGCTTCCTTTGATATTCGGCTCACTTCCTAAAAGCATGCGCATATTTCAAGTTAAGGCATTTATTATTCTTTAAGTAACATCATAAATGTCAACCATAACTAAATACTTAGAATTTATTGGCAGTACTTAAATCATACGTGTTCATAATAAAATGTAACTGTTTGGTAGACTTCCAGAATTTGATACCTTTGTTATCACTAGAGGTGAACAGAAACAACTGAGAGATCTGAAGTTCTTTATTTTCCTAATAGTCTATTATGCTTTCAAATAAATATTTGTGCTTTATTAAGCACAACTTAAGTGGGATTCATAGGCATATATTCTGTGCAGTATTTTATGTGTGATTTTATAAGGATAACACAGGTCAAATCCTCTGATCTCCTGTCTGACCTGGGGAGAGATCAGACATCACAGAGCTGATAAAACATGAATTGTTTGGGTGGGAAAAGTAAGCTTGTAGTGTGTGACTTCATTCACGTAAACACTACGAGGTTTTTCTATTGCTTCCTTGAAAAGAAGGAATGGATGCACTTAATGCTTTTCAGACACCATTTATTATGTGAATTTTCTTTAAGGACTGATTGCGTGTTTTGCAGATCTTTATTAAATATTACAATGATTCTTTTTCAATATTAGTATTTTTAAGATAGTGAGTTTAATGAGCATTATTAGGAAGATCAGTGGAGCACAAGGAATGTGCTGCAGGTCTACCGTGAGAGGAATACTTTGAGGAATAACAGCTAAGTTGCTGTTGTGATTCTATTAGATGCATTTTGTATGATTGTCATGACCATCTTGTATGTAGAGGTTCATATGAACCTCTGCAAGCAGGGGCACATAAGAACAAAAAAGGCAGATGTAGGTTTTAGTTATTTTTTGAGGAAAATAGGGAATGCTAGTATTGACCTTAAGTTTTCAGTTACTTGTTGATTTGGAATTATGCCCGACTGTCTAGTTAAATACGTGAGAAAATAATTATATTGAGATGACTGTTTTTTCACTAATAAGCTCAAACCAACAATTTTAAGGGCCTATGTGCATGGAGATTAGGGGGAAGGGAACAGGTATGTGCAACCAGTTGTATGTGCACACTGGAATCAGATGGAGCGATCATTGTTTTCTGGCCTAGAAGTGGAAAGAAACCCTGTGGGCATGATCCTGTAAATGCTTTCTGATTTGAGCATTCCTTATGACGAATATTTAGATTATTGCTTTCTTTACTTGAACAGGTAGGACAACTATAATGCTGGAAGTTTTATCTTCATTGACTGTTGCATACTTAGCACTTAATTATTCTTTTTTTTTTCCCCATGAAAGCCAAATCAGAATTGGGAATCTAAAAGGTGTGCTTGTCAGTATTGCAGATCTTGTAAACACCCTATGTCCTGAAAAATACTGTAGTAAAACATATTTTTTCTTTAACATGATGGTGAACATGTATATGAGAGCAAATAACTCTCAAATGTGTAGGAACTCATGCATAGGAACTTCTCAGAATCCAGAAAGAATATGTGATAAATATACAGGATATGTGCCTGCAAACAACTTTTCCTAGCTACCTGATTAAGTTCAAGCACATAGGAAGGCTGCAATATTTCATGGGTAAAGACTGCTTTCATTTTGCACTCTTAATTACATGAAGAATTGTCTTGTGGTTAGGTTGTTGGATTGACCACCACCTCTCCCCAGTTTGTCTTCCAAGCTATCTCGTACCTTTGGTGTAACTTAGGAAAATCAGAACTCAATTTCAAGAGTTTGAGGTATTTATGTAACGGGAAATGAATGCAATTCCTTATTTGCTTAGACGGTTTGTGTCTGTTACCTATTTGTCCTTAAGTACTCACAGTATAAACTTTCTAGTACAGAAGCTGTCAGTTAATATGTATTTTATAGTGTCTTACAATTGTTAAATTCTGATACTGTTTGCAGCCTAGAAACATGTGAGCCTTTACCTGTTGATTGCAGCCAATAATATAAAGGGTAACTCTTCTTGCTATGCATTTAACAAACTAGCTCTTTGAAATTTTAAGTTTTCCCCTAATGGTTACAATGACTGTTAACACACGTGTACCTGGATGTCAAGGTTTGCTTCTGTTGTTAACAGAATCTTTGTATCTCTTGGGTTTTTATTGTTTGTCTTATGGGAAAAATCGAGGTAGAAATGTGGGTGTGTTGAACTGTGAATGTAATCAATTTCAATGGGATGCAACTGAATGTGGGGATTATACAAAGAGAAGGATTACATGGTGAAAGTAACAGTCTTGGAAAACTGGCTTTGCAACCATATTTTGGAGGAGTAGTTATATTGTTTCTATCTAGTTCGCTCTGGCTAGATGAAATGTGAAATGAGAAGACTCTCGGTAAGAGTTGCAGCTTTTTTTTTTGTTTGTTTTGGTTTTGTTTTTTTTTACCATCCTGAAGTTATATTCTTGAAGTATCATACCAGAAAGAAAGAATGATTTGTGCTTGGTCTGCCCATAGAGACCTGTAGAGAGGTCAGAGTTTGAGATGGTATCCTCTGGCAAAGTGACCACCAGGACCATACAGTGGTTCACAGAGAATGACAAAGAATGCTGTTAGGGAGACTGAGTGAACTTTGAAGAAGAACTTTGTTACCTTAAGCTGTTTTTCAGATGTCCAAGACTTGGTGGCAGTTCATGTTCTGGACAGAGAAAGTATGCTGAAAGCAGGGAAACATATCTGTGAGTTGTCAGTGTAGCAGAGGGGGTTGACTTTCTGCAGGTGTGGTTTCCTAGAAAGAAAACATAAAAGGAGAAAGGAAGGAGGTCAAAGACAACTGCTGTGGAAATCCTGGAGAAATACGGAGGAAGGTGAGGATGGCCTGTTACAGGAGTGACCAGAGCACCAGCAGGAAAGACATGGAGGAAACTGGGAGAGGAGGTTGCAAGAACTGCAGGATTGACTGTGTCAAAGAAACTAACAGAATAAATTGGATAAAGTACTAATTTGCAGCTTTGACTAGGAAGACATTTTACGCTCATAAAAGAAAATTGTAGAGATGAGGAAAAAAGGGTTCCCAGGAGGGTCTATAGAAAGGCGAAGAGGACAGCCTCCCCACTGCGGTTCATGAACAATGTGTTCTGTGAGGTTAAATATAAAAGGGAAGAGGATTACAAGTAGTCAGGTGTATTTTCCTCGGGAAAAGACTTATCTTTTGACACAATGCATTTGTGTGCATGCTTATGCCTGACAGTACCATCCTAATAGTTGAACTTGACCAACTGAACTGATTGAATACTATGGCCTTAGAAGTTTCAAAGATATCAAATTCCAGCAAGTTTTATGAAAAAAAGGTGAGTGAGAAGTGAAGACACTGTATGGAATATGCCCCAACACAGGGCAAGTCTGCATTGTGAGATAAACTTTAAGAATCCACGTGAGAATGTCTTTCATGTCATGTGTGAATACCAGAACTGGGTGGGGGGAATTCTGCTAAAGCCTGGGATTTATTTGACATTTGATAGGAAAGTTATATTTTTTAGAAAGCCCTTCTTTCCCCACTGTTTTGGTTTTCCGATACCTAAAAATGAAAACTTCATGTAGCCTTACCATTATTTAAATGAATCACTGAACAAAGCCAACTGTATCAGATCTGGTATTCAGAAACTAGTTGCGGAAGATGGAAAAGAGTAAATCTTGTACTTTTGTGCAAAGATAAGGATTATAGGCAGGGAAACTGGGAGTTCTATCATTGATGCAAAAACTTGAGGAAGAAAACATGAGAAACTTCTGCCTGCCAAATGAGAAGGGAGGGCAGACCACAGGAGGCTACAGCCATAGGATTTCTTGTTGGAATCTCACCTGTTTTTCCAAGATTAAACTACGTGGAGAGAGAGCTGAAAGAGTAGTTTAAGATGAGAGTAAAGGGGAGTGAGAGCAAATGTTGATTTTCAACACGACTTTTTCCATGGGCGAAAACAATGCTTAGCAGGATGGAACGACACAGCAGAATAAATTTTAATGTAAAAAAAAAAACGGGACTTTTCTGCAACTCAATAGCAGGAACAAAAATTTAAGGTAAAACTGAGGGCTTGGATTGGTTAGGGCAGACTGTGTAATATATGAGTGAATGTTAGTGAAACATAAAAAGGATCAATAACTTCAAGAATCCAGTGGAAGTAACAGAGTACTAGAACCTTCCAAGCAGACAGGAAACACAGATGCTAATAAATTAGAGTTCCCAGGTTAATAAGTAAACTGACGGATGATGATGGTATTTGGGAAGAGGAAGTGTGACAGAAACACATTGGAGACATCTGTCCTTAAGAAAGACCAGTTAAGTGAATGGCCTTATTGGTGAATGTGGCAAAATGAAGTGTTCTAGGAACTAGATATGACACAATGACGAATGACTGCTGAATTAAAATTATAGTTTCTGGAGCACGTTCATATTTGAAAATGTATCAGTTAGTTTTGGGAAAGGACGCGATTCATTTAAATACAGGCAGCTGATGACCACAACTAAGTTTTGATGTGTTGGGCTCCCCCTGCTTTTTCATAGGTTTTATGTGTAGCATGTTCCTTTGAAAGAAGTGCACATTTACTGTGAAAGGGATAGAATAGGGCATCGATATCCAGCTAATTTTTTTATATCCCTCTGTTTGTTTGGTAGTTCAATATTTATGAAAACCAGTGCTGCTATGCAGAACATTGGTGACTACCAGTGCTAACGCCACTCTATACAGGAGGTGTGGAAAAAGATAACATGTTGCCAACTAAATGACTGCTTGAATGGTAATCCTGACAAGTTTTGTTACCCAGTACTGAGTTACCAGCCTTAAGGTTCCTTTATGCAAACCCAAATACCTTTGCTAAGTTAAAGACATATTTGCAGCAAATGGTCCATTTGTTGCTCATTTGGTAAATAAAAGTTTGTTTTATGGAATGTTAAAATTATCTTTTTCCTATATAACTTCATATTTTTAAGCTATTCAGGATACCATAGGAAATTTAACAGGTGAAGCTGTATTTGAGTGCCTTGGATTTTTGAGAGGTCACTCTTTTATGCAGAACATTCCAGGCTTTTTGGTATGAATTAGCAATACAGGTATATTGGTTTAGCTATATCCATGCTGGTAACAGTACGTGATGAATATACGTGCAGTTCAATTTGGGGTGAATACTTTCAGTATGCTCAAAACAGCCAGTGCTGCTCCCCCACCCCAGAGGTACTGTACCACTGCTAGCTGGTGATACAGCAAGCCTATGTCATACCTGCCTATTTGTTGTCAGAACAGTTTTATCAGCAAATTTCATAGTATAGAATAAACTTTTCTGAAAGTGTGCGAAACCTAAGGTTTGCAGAGGGAAATTTTATCAGTTTTACTGAAATAACAGCTTAACTGTGAATCCCAGTAGAGCCACTATGGTACTGAGTATGTTTCTTAACCTTTGTTATTGGTCATGTTACATTTTCTTTTTGATTAGATTAAACCCTTTTAACAGGACAGGAGCTAAAATAAAGGCTAAAAAGGTGTTCTTATACTAGGCTCACTGTCCACATATTTAGCGTGATTTTTATTCCAATTTGACCAAAAATTAAAGGACCGTATTTACATTTAGAATCTTTTTATTTTTCGTAGAGTCAGTTTAATATTACAGATTCAATCATAACTTATTTTCCAGGTTTTTTAATTTTATTTTTTTTTTCTCCTAAGCACTGTTGTATGATACCTGTTTACCGCTTCAGGAATATAGTTTTGTTCCTTCTGTCTAGTAGATTATCTTAGAGTACTCAGAAATTTAGAAATCCTTTAAGTTACTAATATAGGAGAAGTAGTACAGGTGTTTTTAAGAACAGGTATCAGTGAGTTTTTATAGTACTTTTGGCTCTCCAGAACAGTTTCTATCCTTTCACACAAATTGCCATTACACCTGCTGTTTTTCAACATTTGATGACTGATGAACAGTAATCCTCAGATATCTCTTTATCTTCTGTGTGAGAGATGTATGGTGGCCAAAAACCCTTACAGTGTGTATGCTTTACAGAAGTGGATGGCCTGTTAGCTGGGCTTGTAACTTTGGAAGGGATAGATATGAAAGGACTTTGTGAGCTTTTCCTGAAAAGGGATTAATCTCTGTATTTATAGTACATCATTAGTAAATGATAAAATTCAGTGTCATGCATGTAGTTTAATGATGCTAACTTTAAAATGAAAGGAATGTATTTGAGAGAAGACTTAAGTGATTATTGTCTTGATTAACATTCACACTAGCCTTCAGTTCATTTGGTTTGCCACCAAATGAATATGTAAACGTATGATATGTAAATGTAATCACAGGCTCTGTGATACCCATTCTTGCAATTCCACAGTGTCATACATATTCTCACTCCTTTAGAATTATGCTCATAACATAGTATGAAGTTGTATTTCTGTTAATTTAAACTGTGTTTTTCGTAGGTACAAGCAGTTATGGTCTTATGTGTGGGTAGTAGGGGAGGGAAATTTGTGTTGAAATCTGAAGGTGTGATTAGCAGACTGAAAAAGTTTAGATTCTGCTGTGCCTGTGAAATGCCATCTGCTCTGGCACTGCCCTGCAGGAATTGGCTCTGACTGGATGAAGTAAAAGCACACTAGCATCGTTTTCCTCTTGACTAGCTGGGTCTGCAAGAAGCAGGCTTTATTTTGCTCAATGGAAGATGAATGTTGATCTAGGTTATACTGTTTCCATTGAGATTGTCCATACAAATGTGCACTGAAACACAGATATATCTACTGTGTATTGCTGCTTATAAACTGGGGTAAATATATAAAGGATAACAGGACCTTGGTTCTTCCTAACATGTTAGAGTAAGATAGAGCAGTATATTTCATATTTTAACTAGAAAACATAAACAAGCTTGTGTTGTCCACCCTGTAAGTACCCTCTTTCTGTCCTTTTTTCAACTAACTGCATTTTCGGGGCAGCATAATATCCATATGGGGATCACTGAAGCATGCTTACAAAGCAAATTTCAAATGGAACTTGCAATGAGAGAATTTCAATTGATTATGCACAGATGTGCATAATCTAGGTATCTTCTAGGTTGTTTGGTTTGGGGTTTTTTGTGGTTTGTTTTTTTTTTTTTTAATAGTAAAATGCTGAGCAACATTACATAGGATCTTTCCAACAATTAAAGGGATGTAGTATGTCTATCTGAAGTTAGAATAAGTGATTACCGTGATGTAAAAAACAGCTTTGTGCTGTTATGGCAAAGCACAGTTGAAAGTATTTTGATTACGAGTATCTGTTAACTTATTTTTACGTAGTTATAGAAAAACATTAATTAGAATGGGTATTAGAGTTTCTTGCTACTTTTTATTCACCATAGCAGAATTTTTCCATACCATGGTAATATTGAAAATCTAATTTTCTTTCTATTTGGGGTTTCTGGTTGAAAAAGTTTGATTAAGAAAGAAGAGTTTGGAACAGCTTTTGTGTTAATGACCTGTCTTTTTTATCATTGTTTTTAATTAATTTATTTTTCATAACTAGAAGCCTGTTTGTTAGATTGCAAAGAATTTTTAAAGAAGGTTGAAAATAATAGGTTTGTAAGTGATTTTCTATGATGTAAAGATGAAAATAAGAAAATGGGAGTAGATGGGCAGAGGCAGATGCTGTCTACGGTTTTTAAGGGTGGCCTGTTTTCAAACCCTCTGAGACAATGACTGTCATACCAGAGACATCTGCAAAATGTTCCGAAGAAGAAAATAGTACTTCAGTCTTTGTGTGAAGGGTAACAATTTTTCATGAAGAGTAAAAATCAGAACTAGTAACAGATAAAAGACTCCAAGTTTCAAACAGTCTCATTAAGACTGAGTAAAATTCTGTGCTTATGTATGAAATTTGCATAACCAATTATTGAGATCATTAAGGATAAAATTTCAAGACAAATTAATTTAGAAACTGATGTTATATCTGTAAATATGAAATTGATACATTGTTTAGGAAGGTATCTTAAAACTTCAGAAAAGATTCAAACTGTGTTTCATATAGCAGAGATGCCATTTCAGGATTAACTGCAAAAGTCAATACAGCTTTAATAATGCACCTATAAAGGTATACAGTTAGTCTTACATCATTTTCTTGTATGAGACTAGTTGTTGTTAAAATCTCACTGCTAAAGATTTGTAAGTGCCTTAACACATTCTAGTAGGAAGCTTCCTAGAGTCAGCAGAACACTTAAGCTTTCAAGTCGAAAAGAATATCATTTTACAGTGTTTAAGGACTGAGATGATAGTCTTTATTAGTTTAAAAATTCACAGGGTTTAATAAATTTATTTCTCTAGTAGCAAGTGTGAACAATCTCAAATGAATACATTCTTAAAGCTACATTCCTTCACTTGTTTGGTAATGGACAGGATTCATAGAATCATAGAATGGTTTGGAATGGAAGGGACCTTAAAGATTATCAAGTTCCAACCCCCCTGCCATGGGCAGGGACACCTTCCACTAGACTAGGCTGCTCAAAGCCCCATCCAGCCTGGCCTTGAATGCTTCCATGGAGGGGGGATCCACAACTTCTCTCAGCAACCTGTTCTAGTCTTTCATCACCCTCACAGTAAAGAATTTCTTCCTAATACCTAATCTAAATCTCCCCTCTTTCAGTTTAAAACCACTACCCCTTGTCCTATCACTACATGCCCTGGTAAAAACTCCCATTCCAGCTTTCTTGTAGGCCCCTTTTAAGTGCTGGAAGGCTTTTCTAAGGTCTCCCCAGAGCCTTCTCTTCTCCAGGTTGAGCAATCCCAACTCTCTCAGCCTGTCTTCATAGGAGAGGTGTTCCAGCCCTCTGATCATCTTCATGGCCCTCCTCTGGACTTGTCCTTCTTGTGCTGAGGACTCCAAAGCCGGGCACAGTACTTTAGGTGGGGTCTCATCAGAGCGGAGTAGAGGGGCAGAATCACCTCCCGTGACCTGCTGGCCATGCTTCTTTTGATGCAGCCCTGCATGCGGTTGGCTTTCTGGCCTGTTAGCGTGCATTGCCGGCTCATGTTGAGCTTGTCATCAACACCCCCAAGTCCTTCTACACAGGGCTGCTCTCAATCCATTCTCTGCCCAGCCTGTATTTGTGCCTGGGATTGCCCTGACCCACATGCAGGACCTTACACTTGGCCTAGTTGAACTTCATGAAGTTCACACAGGCCTACTTCTCAAGCCTGTCTAGGTCCCTCTGGATGGCATCCTTTTCCTCCAAGCGTGTTGACCACCTAACACAGCTTGGGGTCATTGGCAAACTTGCTGAGGGTGGCACATTTTTATTTTTAATTATTCTGGGCCTTGCAAGTACAAGAAAAATAATTTCCCAGGAGATGAATGTTCAATAGAAAATTGATTACTTGCTTGTCTTGTCTTTTTGAAATGTCATTTTTCTTTCTCTTTCCCTGTCCTTATCTATTCTTAAATTTACAATAGTTTTAGCACCCCTTCCTACCAGTGTGTTCTTTCTCTTTCTACATGTTGCAAGATCAGTACTGTAATTTGGTCCAAAATTACAAGTATCTTCCAGCAAAGACATGAAAATGTTCTGACTGAAAACACTATTCTTTTTTAGAAAGCTAGCAATCAAATTATTGTTT
The DNA here is from genome assembly GCA_002844005.1 of Limosa lapponica baueri. Classification (NCBI taxonomy): domain Eukaryota; kingdom Metazoa; phylum Chordata; class Aves; order Charadriiformes; family Scolopacidae; genus Limosa; species Limosa lapponica. The sequence goes on from KZ505734.1 coordinate 826,300, forward strand.
AAAAAATATGTTGGTAATATAAAATTTATAAAGTTGAAGAATTAAATATTTATTTGTGTTTACAGCACAAAAATGTTTCTAGAATCCCTTCAGTACCATGTGAATGTCCATTATTGGAAAATGATACATAAGTTGACTGCATTTGAAAAGGCGTGTACATTTATTTTTGACATACTCATACATACCTCATCTTTACTTTGATACTTCACAATATTGTAAAATTCTTTGGTTTTTCATTTTGGTTTTTTGAGTTCTGCAAGTTAGATGCAAGGTGCTTACTCACCTGCTTCCTTCTCTGTAAGCATAACTGCAAATTTATTTGTAGTATCTGAGCTCTTAATATGTAGGCTTTTATAGTTAGGAACTTATTCTGTGCTGCCCAAAGAGAATCTGTATGTCTTTGGTAGTTTCAAAGTTGAAAACAATCCTCTGTTTGTTTGTTTCCTGGATAGAAGGGACAAAGGTTTTCTAGGTTGATTTTTTTTGTGTTGGGTTTTTTTTTCATTTTGAGAAGACTAAGCCTTTAGCCATCTTGTTTATGTTTTGCCTAACTCTTTCCTATTGTAAGCCAGTGAGGAGGAAGAAATAGGAGTAGCATTGGCTCAAGTGCTGTAGTTGTAGCAAGAGTAGCTGGCTGACTAATCATAATAGGGAATGAACTGTGCCTCAAAAAGTAAATACTGAACATCTTACTCCCTTCACTTCTCCTCCATTCAAAATGGAGGGAAAGAATTAGAGGATTTGTATTTGTCAATGTACCTTCCTGCAATTTTTGAGAGCTGTAAGAAAGCTTTGTCTGATCTTTATAATACTGACATTCATATACAAATTTAATTGAGGTATTTTATTCTGATTACAGCTTCAGTTGTAACAGGGTCAGTAGGAGCAGAGATATGTTTTCTGTCCTAATGTCTTGAGCTCTATTTGCCTCCATAGGGGAAGCAAATTTAACCAGACTTTTGAAGAATTTATTTTTTTTTAAGGAAATTTTGAACTTTATTTCCAATTTCTGAGTAATACTTTGGCTCAGCATATCTGTTAGATTCCCAGCTGTGGCCCAGGTCTGTCTTTTTCTTCCCATCAGCTCTGCTTCACTTTTTGAGATGGTCTGCAGTTGGTACCTCTGCAAATTTCAGGAAAAGGGGTAAGCCAAGAAAAGCCAGAGTCAAAAAGAACAGTGAGTTTCCTGCATCGGTCTTGTCATGAGCGTCACTTGGGAGGTTATTTAGCGTGGTGGACAGAGCTGTATTTTTCTTCTCATGTCCCAGTCAGAGTATGGCAGGACACAGAGCTGGAGAAAAACTGTATATCATGATGATGGATTCTGTAGTTGGTGGATTGTTATAAGGCAGATAACAATTGTGAGTAATGCAAAAGTACTAAATTGTATTTGGATAGACTTCCAAGCATTATAGAGGCTAACCTTCTATGCAGAATGCACTTGTTATATATTAATTACATAACCAAAATGATTAAGTAATTTGGTGCCTATGTTCATGTTTAGATACAAGTATTTTTTAGTGCCCTCTAACTGAACTTGTATGTGGATGTTCTTCCACTTGTTTCTAATCCAGGCATCTTAAAAACTCATTTTATCAAAGATGCCCGCAGCAACTATTGCATGCTTTAGTTTTGGAGAAGCTGTCTGAACCTTGAGTCCCGTAGCCTAAAGCTGTCATGTGGCTCATGGTTTTTCTCAAGGTTCCCTGGTTCCATTGTTGGATAGGATTAGGGTGGGAATCTTTTGTATCTCAGCATAACCCTGCAACAATAGTCTCACTAGTCGGTGCTGATTTGCTTCCCTTCCCTACAGGGATATTTGGGTTTCTCAACACACCTTGTGCCATCACAGGTTTTCTGCCTGCCTATCATTGCCTCTTCATCCCCGAAACTTCTTGATCTCTTTCTGGAATTTCCATAATCACATACCAGACTACTTCCTTTATTTTTTTTCTGAGCTCACTTTCCATTCAATTGCAGAAAATTGTCTATTGGTGAAGAAAGCATTTCTTTCTTTTTCTTTTCTTTCTTTTTTTTTTTTTTCTGCCTTCCTACCTACTGCGTGGGTACCGCAATATCAGAACAGAGAGCAATGCAGGTGTATGGGAGGAAGTTAAGAAGTGAAGCAGAGGAAAACCATACGAATAGAGAAGAGCCTGCTGATGGAAGCATCTGCATTTAGAGAAAAACATTGCTGAGACGCTAACAAGTAGTTAATTGCTGACTAAGCCAGAGCATTGATCATGTCATGTAAACACGGTAGCCCTTTTTTGTTTCTTATTTTCTAGATAAGTATAGTTGCCAGTGCATACCTGTTTACTGTTCTTCAGAGCTTTATTTCAGGCTGCTTGTTTGTTTGTACCCGTGGGCTTTTTGGCCTAATGCTTCACGTTTTGTGTTTTGGGCTATGGATAAATTATGATACTAGATTTGAGCAAGAAGGCCACCCAAGAAACTGGAGAATCCATGATGTGTTTGAAGGAATGAGACTTCCAGTTGCTGGAAAATCAGGACAATCAGGACAGTTTTAGATCTCCTTTTAGAGCAGTTCTAACTTGATATGAACCTGGCCTCCTGTGTGAGAAGGCTGTTGTGAAAGAAATAGTGAAAAGTCCCTGAAGTTGCCTCCTCCCTGCACCTTCACATTTTTGATACCTAGTTCTCTTTAGCGGTCAGGAAGCTGCTGTGGCAGGTTGTTCTGGTTGGCTGTTATCTGGCTATTTCAGAATGCTTCAGGGGATTTCCCACTTAAAATTACACTGGGTAGATAAGTTAGTGAAGGTGGGACACTTTTTTTCAGCAGTAGACTTCATGTGCATTTTGCCTTGGTGAAGCATTGCCCTGAATTGTTAATTAAAAAAATACTACTTTTATCTTGCCTTTTTGTTTTTTGTGCCCCATAACGATTCCATAATACGGAAAAACAGTTCTGTTTTACACCATGTAAGCACCAATATCAGCACATTAAAAGCTCTGTTCTGGAAATATTTTGTTTCATGTTTATTCATGTCCTGAAATGACCAAATTCAAATTTAAAAAAACCACCTCAAAATTACCCATTTTTTTTGCTACAAAATATTGTCAGAAAGG
>KZ505734.1:829703-925606 GCA_002844005.1 Limosa lapponica baueri
TTTTTTAGATCAAAATGTGATTTTTGTTTTCCTTGGTGTGTACAGTAACTGTTTTGTGATGCATTCTAAAAACATGCTTCCTATTTATATATGAAGTGTACTGTCTCATTTTTTCTTTTTCAATTAAAAAAATACAGTGTAGACAGCTACTGCAAAGGTGTGAGAAAATTAAAAATGCATGCACAAAACATCGCTGTAAAAGTTAATTTCTAGGTACGATAGGTTAACTGCAGAGATGTTCGTCAAGGGTTAAGCTCAGTGTGTTTCGCTGGCTGCTGAGTGAAACAGGATGCAGTGACTACATTGTCAGACTGCTGGTGTGAGTGCAAACAGATGAGGAAATGCTGGATCAGGCACTTGAGCAACTCGGGCTGTTACCTAGGAAACCGCTTGCGTCATACTTGCCAGCAATTAGCTTACAGTTCTTTTATTTTTGATAGTGTTGCAAGCTGAACTCGACGGTTACAAAGGAAAAGACTGGCTTCATCTCAAACCGTTCGGTTGTGACTGCGGCTATGGTGCTCATGAGAATTTGCAAAGTGCTACTTTGGATAAATTAAAAAATTATTTAAACTCTCCAGCCTACTTCTCCAAAGAACATTGTAGCTGTGCTTGATTCTGAAAGATGTACAGTCAAATTTTTGTGATCTGCATGAAAATGAACTTCCCTAGTTAACAAAATTAAGTACGATGCAAGTTTCAGCAGTTTCAGGTATCACCACCTTCTCTAGCAATTATACTGAAGTGTTCTTGTGTGTCACATATTAAAACGTAGTTTTCAAAATTAGTGTTACCTGAGGTTTAACCTCTAAAGCAAGGGGTTCTTTTTCTAAATACTTTTTTCCTGTGTTGATTAAAATTCAGTAACTTCCAGTGGTGACCTAGCCGCTAAAGTAAACCAGTTCGTGTTGAAAGCAGTGTGTGTTTTATCTCAGAAAATCATCATGTCTTTTGCATTTCACTTAAAAACTGTAAACAAATTCACAGTAATTGATTTAATATTGCTGTATGTTGTTATTATGGGTATTGCCTTATGGCTAGCTATGACTAGTTATTTTTTTAGGGAAAAATCATGCAGTGGCCGTCAGGTTAAACCAAGAGTGGTTGTCACTGTGTTTTCACTTTTTTTCCCTCTTTTTTTTTTTTTTGTTACCTAGGCAAACACACAAATTAACTTAGATTTTAACAAACTAGAATTGTAGTACATAGTTAAAGGCTAAACTTGTTAAAGTGTCAAGGTTAATACAGCATACACTTTTGTTCCTGTGTTTGTGTGAAGCTTAAAACGTTAATATATTTTAAGTGTTTGAATTCTATGATTTTCAAATTATTTTGGAAGAATCCTTCCATATAGCCTGCCCCCCCCCCGCCACCTTTTCTTCCTTGTTAAAAGAGTAACTTTGACAGATCATCGGTTAGACCTGTGTTAGTATCTGAAGTCTATATGCAAAGCTCTTGGGGGGGAAAAACCCAATCAACCAAACCTCCCTAACCCCCTAAAAAACCACCCCAAACAAAAACCCCACCCAACCATGAAAAAGCCAAAAAACTCCCAACTCAGCTCTTCCACCCTGAACATCTTAGAAAGATAGAATACCTCTGTTTCTGCACATTTATGATAGATTAATTTGGCTTTAAGAGTCTAGCAGCCTGCATTTTTAGGGCATTTTTCACACTGTAGGCCAGTGTTGTCTATGGTTAGCTGGTCACTGGGCTTGCATTCCAAACAGTGATCATTGTCTACCTGGCCTGGAATCTTTGTATGTGTTTCTCTTCAATTTTATTACCAAAAAAGCTTAAAAAAAAGAAAAAAAATTGTGAGTGGATGGAAGTGGCTAAAGCACTGGGATGCCATTCTGAAGGAAGAGCAAGTGGTTTTGCTGCTAGTTCAGAATTGACTGACTTGTCCAACCTCACTAACATATGTTGTTTCACGTGGCCACTGCTTGGTATGTGCTTTATTTGGTATGTATTCATAGTAGCTCAATTGCAAGTTATGAAGTTTTACCATTGAAGTCAATGAGTTTTGGGATTTAAGTGTGTACGATTAATAAATAGCTAATATAGATGTTAACAAATCAAGTTCTGTAAATCTCAAATTTGAATTGTGAATTTTGTTCTTCTTTATCCCTTCAATTCTGGACAGTAAAATGGAGGTTATGGTGTCATCAGATCACCATTGGGTTCCATGAGTGTATGTTCAGTAACTTTGCTATTTATTTAGGGCAATGCCTGCAAGTTATGCAATACCTCAAACATATTGAATATTTTGTTTTATCCTCATTTAGTATGTTAGCCTTGTAAGCCTTGTCAGTCTCCCGTCAAGGAAGGAGATATGAGTTATGTGATCACATACTTATTTTTCTGCCTAACTTTTAATAATGTTTAATTATCCAAATTTAATCTTCTTTCTGTCACTTGTTGACTATTTTCAAAGTGCTTTTATGAGCTGACAACATTCAGTTGTTGTTTCCTGGGTGTCATATTCTCAGCCAGACTGTTTGGTATACATGCATGTTTCAAAAGATAAGTCTAATAACAGGCGGAACTGCAGCTTAGTAGGACACTACTTGTCTGTTTAATCTTTCAGGCATTACAGTAAGGGACTGTATTTTTTTTTTTTCAGCAAAGTCTCTGAAGTTTCGTACAATTTTTGGGGAAACATTTGGTTTATATCTGTCATAGTCATCTGGCTTCCTAAGTCAACTTGTCAAATACTGTATGTTCTGTAACTTATAGAACCAGTCAAATAGGTGGGTGATACGAAAGAGAAAAGGGATTAAGATCTCCCATCTTCTGACTGTGACTGTTACTGAGGAAAATAAATCAGAAAAATGTTCTTTGCAATTCTTATGCTATGAAGTAATTTGTAGAAAATTCCACTGAAAATATCAAGAAAGTGACTGACAGTCCATTGTTCCTTTTAACTATGTAGCTAAAATGTCCAGCAGTCAGATCACCTTGCATAGATAGTTTTGTGTGTGAGGAATATTGTTATACTTTTCTGAGCAACACAAAGGGTTTTTTCTTTGTTTTGTTTTCTCATCATATGGTTGTGTTTCTAAATGATCATTAGAATTGGCTAAGATGGGCAGATTTATTTTTAAAATTTTTGTTATTATTCTCATAGTCTAATTTGAATAACTTTCTTCCAGGTCTTTTTGTTTTCAAACCATCTTTGCCAGTAATGTTTTTCAGTTTCCATTTAATCATTAAGATCAAGAGAGGAAATTATTTGGACTTTGGTTCACTAGCCCCTTTCTCCTGATATTAAAATCTCTGTCTTTTCTCTGAATAGGAAGTTTCTCTACAGCTCCACCCTAGGACATCACAACTTCAGCCTGCAGTAAACCTGTCATTGGGCTTCTTTGTTTGTTTTGGATTTTCAGAGGATAAAAGCTAGGGGGAATTACAGAGAGGCATGCCTTGACCATCTCTAAATGTTCCTGGCTTGTCACAAGTTTTCCTTTACTATTTTGTGATTTGCACCATTTATTTATTGTCTGTGTCTGAGTAAGTAACTTGTTTCCTCCAGTTTCTTCAGTGTCAGGCTTTCTCTCGATGTGTTTGGTATCCACACAGAATTCAAGTCCTTTAATTAATGAATAGAATGTAAAAGTTCCCTGAAATCTTGTGGAATGGAGCACTTGTTTCTCCTTTTCATTGCCTTAGATGACAGTTGCAAGTGACTTTTCTCAGTCTTCATATCCCGCTACAGTTTTCTTCTGGGATAACTTTATAAACATTTCTGACTTAAAATGTTATCCCTTGTGTACTGTAGCTAGTTAGAGGAAATGTTTTTGCTAAGATGTAGATTAGAGGCTGAGACTTCGGTGGCTTTTAGGGTCAAGTGACATAGAAATATCTTTTCTATACCTCCCTCTTCTTTTTTTTTTTTTTTTTAATTTGCCCTTTAAAAAAAAATTTGGAATGCTGAACTTTTGTATTTGTCTCTGACATCTTCTATGATTTTTTTTTTTTTCCCCCCAGCCTTCCTCATTGTTCCTTCACATTTTGTTGGTGGTTTTTGGTTTGGGGGTGGGTCGCCTCTCTTTTTGCTGGTAATACCAGCAGCAGAACAATTTAAATGTGTGGTGCAACACACATTTTGTTGGCTGGGAGGTACAATTGCAGTGCAAGTCTTGATAAACATTTTGGGTTCTGGGTTCAGAGCATGATAATTTTCTGATGCTGAAAGCTATGTCCAATTTAGCTTAATTTGTATGTAGTTGCAAAAAAGGATTTTTTTTTTTTAAATTTTTTTTTTGGACCTTTGGACATACCTGTTCTAATCTGAACACTTCTACATAAATGTTCCAATTCCCTGAATGCTTTGTGGCACTTCCACTGAAAGGAGTGGTCCTTCCCAGCTCTGTCTGCTTGTTCCTACTTGGGCACCATCCCCCTTTGTGCTGACACAAGCATTCATGAGACTACACAGTGAACTAAATTGGGGAACTAATCCATGTTAAAACTAATCAGTTCTTTTTGTAGTTCCTTGCCACGTGTCTGCATGAATGCTATTGCTGCATAAGAGAGGGAGTAACACAGGGATGGGAATGAGCAGCTGAGAGAGGGCCAGACTGCTCCTTTATTGTGGCAATGCCAAGTTGTGCTGATTTAAGAGAACTAATGGCACTGCAGCGTAAAGAATGGATGTGTTAGAACTTCCCAATAAATCGGTCAAAATAGCATTCCCTTGCACTCAAAAGCCTCTTCATTTGCTCTATGTCTTGAGTGAACTGTATATTCTGCATTTGTGTACTTGAAGTAAAAGGAACAGAATGCTTCAATATTGAATAGCTGAAATATGGCAACCAGGTACTTAAAATGTGGGATATTAAGAAATTGCACTCAGCTTACAACATATAACATTATACACCAAGTTTTCACGAAGACCTTGAAAGGGAAAGGTGCAATCTAGATATCTGTTAGACTTGTACCGTATATGGGGTAGAGGGTTCTTTTGAAAAACAGTTTAAGATTCTGTGGTAACAGACAGAATCACACTGCATTCATATGCAAGAACAGAGTGAACTGGGAAAAGACACATATGAATCAGATTCTTTCTAATACCTGAGTGTTTAGCACACATTTAAAACAGTACTTTAATGCTGTTGTGTTTATGTGAAAATTCTTCATTATTTTCAGACTGAAATAAAAGGAAAACATAAAACTGTGACAACACTTTTGTGAGTCACCTTATGGGTGTTTGAATCTAATCAATCCATCATGCTTCCATGTACCGGACTGAATACGTAATATGGTAGTGGAGAAAAGCTATTACCTTAGAATGTAGAAGTGGAAGTCCTCTCATGCTGAGTCAGGAAGTATGTCTGTCCCTTTTTGATGCTTCTACATATTTTGAGGATTTTTCTGCCCCCCTTTGTGGGTACCTGAAGTTTCTGATAAAATAAGATGCTTATGTAAGGAAGCTTCAATCCAGCTCTTTGCAGTAACTCTCCTTGGCACTCAATTTTCAGCAAGAAAAAGGAAAAGGTGATCAAAACGACAGTTTCTTATTAATAGTCCAAGTCCAGACTGAACATCATGGAACAAATAGGTCCCATGACTTTGTTCCTGCCAGCTTCAGAATGCTATCAGGTTTACAGTTCTCCTTTCATGATAACTCTTAGTCTGTGGTATATGCATTTTATAGAGGTGTTTGCTTGTATGTTCTGTCGGTCACCCTTGTAGAATCAACAGTGTAAAAGGCATTAGCCACAATGATCATTTTTTGCACAAGAGTTTGGGAGTGGAGGTGCACCATGTGTCTCATTCCAGCTTTTGAATAAATTCATCTGTTGAAGAGTATACACAAATGACTTCAGGTATCTGGTTCTGTGGTGAACTTTTTGAGTTTTCTTCTACTGTAGCTGGAGGTTTGTGATTAAAGAAAAAATCTTGTGAAAACACCTGCAGTCCTGCTATTTTGAGTTGTTAGCTCCACCCCTTTATGAAATCTGAAATATTAGATCTTGCATTGTGCAGCTAATAATGCTTTCTTTCCTAGCACAAGGACAGTTTCTCATCACCTAATTAATTTTTTATTTTAAAAAAAAATGTTCAAGAAGATAAAGCAGAAATTTGCCCTTAATTAAATTCACATTTTTTAAAACCAAAACATTAATGGCAATGTTGATTACACAGATGCTTGACAAAGATAAAACTCAAACCCAGGAGAGTTGAGAAGAAAGTAAAAGGAGTAATAAACTGAAGAGAAAACTTTATTCCCATAAAGAAGAAACAAGACTATAGAAGCATAAAGTTTGTAAGTAAAGCTTGATGTCAAGCTGAATTTGCTTGATATTTTTTTTGATCTTCCCTACCAATTATTCTTAGCCAGAAGATGGAGTTAGAACACTTTTTCTTATTATGTCAAACGAAGGGTTTAGCAATTCTTAGGGCTTTATCTATTTGCAAGTGATTGCAGAAGATAATCTGTTCCAGACGATGCTGTGTGAAGCATGAAGGATGTGCAGGGTCCTCTGTTGCTGGAATTCCCAGAATATGGTCTGTAAGATCTTTAGTAAGTATGGCTTGTTGGCAGAAATATACTGCAAAGCTAAAATAGTACAAAGACTTTTCAACTGAAAACATTATTAGAAATATATTGTAAGAAATAGTTGAGGGGAATTATTTATTTACCAAGACAGTTTGGCAAGCACTTTTGAAGAGTATAAGAGTGGCCCTTAGCAGTCATCCACTGTAATGACTGCAAAAAGGTGTAATGGCCCTACAAGGTCTCAAGCAAAGGGGTTCAGTGACTGCTGTTTGTGATGGCTTTAAAACAGCTATTTCTAATGCTGCTAACAGTACAGCTGAGACAATTTGCAACATACTGTGAAGCTTGCTCAGGAAATTGGGTGAACATGGGTGGATATTTTGTGTTGAATTCCATTCTGCCATTAATCTATTTGATTAATTGAACATTTGGAAAAGTAGCCTACAAGGCTTAAGTATCTTGCCAAAACTCCTTGTTGTGGCTGATGAACTGTCAAAAGGTGAACATTCTGTGAAATTTGGCCAGTATTTCTGTAAATGGTCAATGCTGACAGAGATATAACCCAAGGCCAAACTAGGTAATTCTACTCCAATTTCCCTGCCTTATTTTCTATGGTGCACTATCTGGGGGCCTTCAGTCAAAAACTTATCTTTTTCATATGTTAAAGGCTTTGTTCTCAATGCAAATGTACTGTGTGCTGATTTAATTAATTAGCTTGGTTACAGTCATGTATGGGTAGAGGAAAATTAAAGATGACGCTTTTATCGGTTGGTCAGAAACATGCATCAAACAAGCAATTTCAGAATCTCTTACGTGTTTGATTGTATTGATATTTAATATAGCTTGATCCACAATAAGATTACAGATTTTGTTGCTATGTTAGAATGCTAAAAACGCTGTAATGCTTTTGGATTTATTAGATTTCACTATATAAAATAGAGCTTTATTCTCTCTTTTCTTGGAACACTTATGAAGCCATTGCATTTTGACATTTAAAACATGTTGCTTAGTATTCTGACTAGTTTCATAACCTATATGAACTGTATGGTATGCTTTTGTTTAAGCAGCTGTCGTCATTTTTAGTAACCGTTTATACACACTGACAAATTGCGTTTTCTAGTTTGCAAAGTAGTAGCTCATTTTGTGTATCCTGAGGCAATTAATTAAAACTGTTTAAGTGTGATAGTGAGAGTTAACATTGTTTAAACATAATAGTGTGAGTCAGTCTTACGGTGTTTGTAATAACAAGTTTACACATCACTTTTTTTTTTTTTTAAGGACCAGTATGAATTTTTTTTTCATTGAAGACTAAATTAATTGAGCTGTTCCATTCTGCAAATGAATCACCATTTCTTTTATAAGTAACTTTTTCTAGTCTTAACTAATTCATTTTTCTGACCTCCAAGTTATTTCCTCCAGATAACATCTTTTATCGTTAAAGCCTTAGTTCCGAACTTGCAGTACTTCATAGTCCTTACAAGCAGCTAAAGCATCTTTTAGCTCTGTAAATGTATCCCTAAAGTTTACATTACAACACAAAAAGTGTTTAAGAAGTAATTTCATATCTCCTGTTTTATCTTCCTGTTAAATACTAATAAAAGCTGTCCCATGCTGTCAAATATCAGGACTTGGTGAGGGATTTCTGTTCCCTCACAACAGATGTCAGTTTTCCAGGTCATCTCTAAAGTGCCTATTCTGACCTCCTTTTTGGGTGTGCTTCTACAGGTCAATGTATTGGCCATATAACCCTGTATTAAATTATGACCTTAACATTTTGTAAATGTATACAAAGTTATATATGTGCATGTACATGTGCATGTGTGCACACATCATAGACAGTTTAATTCAAGTACCTTTTTGTCATGCAATCATCTGTCTTTGAATTCATTGGCCTATTTCAGTTAAATTTGTCAGAGAATAATCATCTTCAATAATAAATTTCCCATAAATTTCATGAAAATCAGTAGCCAGCAAGAGAAGGGAGCCTAATAGGAGCCTCATTACAAAAAAGAACGAGGGAGCCACAAAAGACAGATGGAATGAGTATTCTAAATACAGAAATGGGGCATTTAGAGCTTGCGACTCCAAGCTGCCAGGTAATCTGGTCATAAGACAAAAGTTCCAAGGATTTCATAACTTCTGCTCCTCACAGAGCTACTTATCCCTTTTTCTGAAAAAGTGTGTTTACTGTTCTGATACTGGTTTGAGATGTTTCATTCAAGTTTTGGAAAGATGGTCTTCCATGTAGCGAAACATGACAGTGTATTTCCTGTCATGTTATAGGGCTTAATTTACTGTTCTTCAGTCTTTACCAGTTACAGAAACAAGCTGTCTAGCGATGACAGCTCGAAGATAAATAAAATGCTGTCTCATTTATTGGCTGATTTATTTATGCTCTGAGCCTTTCGCGCAGTAGACTATAAGGTTTTTTTGTTTGTAACAGGCTACTAGATGGGAATGGCAATGAGCATTCTTTGAAGGAAGCACTTGAACAAGTTTTGACTTAGCCTGAGGCATGCTTCACTGCTGTTGCTGGGCTGTGAAAGCGAAGTTCTCTCATGGGTATTTTTATTTTGTGTTGTACCTACTCAGAAGTAAAAGAATAGATCTGAATAGTAAAATGGACAGCTGATAAAAGGATGTACCAAAGAAGCTAGCTTTTCAGGGAAAAGAGGACTTTTCATAGAATTTCTTTTCTTGGAATGAACAGAAAGCCTTAAGTTTTATTAACATTGATTCCCGCTCATTTTCCTCACACTCTTTTCTGATGCTCCAAGTTTTTTTTCCCCTCTAAGATAAGTAACTCGTGTGTGAGTGAAATATGTTTCTCATTGTACCTCCAAGTTGATGTTTTGTTTGCAGATAAGATGGTTTATATGTTTATCATTGTTGTAACGTTTATATGTATGTGTTGTCTATTTCAGTAGGGAAGGGATTTTTTTTTTTTAGTTAACTAGTTAACATTCATGAAGGAAAGGGTGAAGAAGGAAAAAAGACACTTACTTAAAACTTGGCCTTTTCCAAGATCAATTATTAGAACAACAACAAAATCGATCTCCCAGTAAGTCTTGCCTCTTTATAGGATATAAAACTGGCTTTGTAGGAGCATAATTCTAACGAGAATTCTGTAATTGTGTGCTTAGTGCATTGGCTGCATCTTTGGTAACAATTGTACATTTGCTTCTGGGTCTTTGCTTCCTATTACAAGATAAGAATTTAAAAGATTTTCCAGGTGGCTTCTGAATGTCTCTGTATGGGAGGTTTACCAGCAGTGGGCTTTGGACAACAGGGTCTCCTGCTTGTGCTACCCATTGGAAGCCCAGTTGAACTGTGTTCTAGCCCCTCAAAAACTCTCAAAATATAGCACTCCGAACAGCTAGTTATTCCCTTTGGCACCTTGCTTGTTTCCATACACAGCAGCAGAAAAATGATGCTTTGTTTCCCAAGGGTATTAGAAAACTGGCAAGTCAGTTCTCAGCTGTCATTGCGGGAGGTGTGATGGGAAGTAAATTCAGAATCCTGGAAAAGTTGACTTAGAGTCCATATACAGGAATATAAATCAGAAAGCAAGCTGAAGCAATTTCTGAACTATAACAGAATCAACAAGGAAAGCTTTTCTGAGTTTAGTTGAGCCAATTTTTTCTTCAGATCTCTCTGCTTGACTTCCAGATAAACTACTTAGACCTTTGGCTGGTGTTGGAATGTTTCAGTTTGGGATCAAATAGCTATTCTTGGCCCAAATTACTTCTGGACATTGTCCAGAAACAATATTCTTTGGGGGTGTATTGAAATCACTGAAACAGCTTTCTCCCACTCCAGGTAGCAGACCAAAAAAGTACTATGAGATGAATGAAACTATGCATTATCTGCTTCAGATCAAATTGATGTTACTTGCTCCTTTTCATTGTCTTGGTTTTAGAGAATTTGGGGTTGAATTGTGTAAAACTGTTTGCATGTCAGGTAGTTAATATTTTAAAAAAGAGGATTAACCCTGTTGACTGTCTTTTATATAGTTTTTCCACTTTGCATATGGATGGTGGGTTTCTTTTGGTGGGATGAAGGGGGAATGTTCCTGATTTTGATCACTTCCATTTGATATAGCACATGTTCCAATTATCCTTCCCAAATTATAGTAATCCCTATGTTAGCTACAAGGAAGAGGCAGATTAGGTTCTTTTTCCATGCAGTTTTTTTGATTGGAGATATGTAGAGCAAAAAACTGTGATAAATGTATACACAGCTTCTCTTGTCTGAGTAACTAATTACAGTTCAGGGGTTGAGAGTGACTGTTGAATGTGAGGTGTCATATTGGAAATATGCTAAAAGTATATGAAAATAAGCATTCTGGTTTTTGTAATATTGACTCACATTATTCAGTTTTCTTCTCTGCAATATCCTTTATTTACATTTTATGCTTTATTTATGCTTTATAATATGTTGTTATGGACTGGAAGGTATCAGGTACTCAAAATTTGGGCTTTATTTGTAAATTACTCCGGACCAATAAATAAACTTGTACATACAGTTTTCACACACATTCTTTCTAAACTGAAATTCTGTAACTGTAAAATTAAGTTTATTTGAGAAGCTATTGCAAACAGCTTTGCAGCTGCATAGTTTTATGTTGTTTGTTCTTGAGGGTCTTTGGAATAATTTTTGTATTGAGTTATTTAAAGTAGAGCACTTCTAAGTTCCTTGAATGCTAGACTTTCTAAACATTTGACTATTTAGAAAAAGTGACAGGATGATTATTTCTACTGGTGCAGGTTGCTTTGTGAGGTCTTTTGTTTTCCTGCTGTGGGAACAACAGGGCTTTGTCCCTGTAAACAGTTACCCAATGAAGTTGTTACTGGATTGGAATTTTTGTTTACAGATTAAACAGAAGTGAAAGAAGCTCAAAGCTTGCATTCCAAAACTGATGACTTTTTTTTTTTTTTTGGGGGGGGGGTGGTCAAAGTGGAAATTGTGCCATTTAAAATATAGAAAAATAAATCTATTACTCGTGGTATTCACTGTAGGATATTTAAGACGATAAACATTCTTTAAAAATCCCATTAAGTTTTAGAAAAGATCTTTTGTAGTTTTTATTTATAAATTTGTATCTCTTTTCCTGAAGCTATGGTGAGCCCTGCATACTGTCATTCTTCTTCAATTGTAAACATAGTTTCGGTACTACCACTTTTGCACCAAACGCTGTTCCTAAGCGACTGCTGACGTCAGTTGGTGCAGCACAAGAAGGTTTGTGTGTTTATCTGCTGTGGGCAGACTCTTAGAAAAGACGAAAGTATGTAACTAGATTAGGCCAAAGAGATCACTGCTTTAAATAAGCATACATACTGTTTGCAATGTCATACTTTATTTTTTCTGTATTTTATTTTGATTAGCAGTTGTATCTTCTGTTGCATATGTTGCAGTATTTAGTTTGCAGGGGACGATAAGGAGGGGTATATATTCTCTTTGCTATTGCTTTAAAGGGGTAGACTTTTTTCTTCTTTTCTATAGCATAATTAGAATGAGATTTAAAAGGAGTACGTGTTGTGGCGTAAAG
This sequence comes from Limosa lapponica baueri, assembly GCA_002844005.1. NCBI lineage: Eukaryota > Metazoa > Chordata > Aves > Charadriiformes > Scolopacidae > Limosa > Limosa lapponica. The sequence goes on from KZ505734.1 coordinate 841,757, forward strand.
CTTTCATATGACTGATCTCAAGGTTAGAAATAGGACCATTAGAAATGAAAGCAGGCATACAATTTCTAGTTCAAGTGAAATGTATTTACTTTGAGATTTTTGGCTAGGGTCTATGCATTTGGAAAAACTGGAAAGGTACTTTTGGAATATTTTACTATATGTCAAACAGAGTTGGAGTGGAGCTGGCTTAATGACCTTTGTGATTTTATTTTGTCCTTGATTATATCTGCAGCACACCCACACTGAATAAAAATTACCTGTAGCAAAAACTCTTTGTGTGAAAATCTTTTTATGAAAGTAAAGGAAATAGTGCTGGGGTTGCAGGCATTGTAGGCCAAAGAGTGAAGATACAAAGTTTATAGGAGGTACTAGTACTGGATGGTTTAATAAGGAAGGAAGGAAGAAAAATGACAAGCGTAGAATCTCTTCTTCAGGTTGAACAACAGAAGCAGCAACTTTTGGAACTAAATAAAAGCTGAGAACAATTGCTCCAAATTAATTTAAATTAGATTAAAATTAAAGAAAATGTCTGTGGGACATAGGAGGACGTTAGCAAGTGTAAAGGTGAAAAGGTCAAGCTAAATAAGGTCCACTTTGATGTGGCTCATGTGAAGGTCTTACTGGTCTTGAAGTCCACATGAATCTTTTTACGTTTCTGTACTGTTATATTGTGCTATCAAGTCTGGCCTTGAAACCTTCAAGGATGGAGACTGCACAGCCTCTCTGGGCACTCTGCTTCACCTTGTCTCACTGCTTGTGTGTCCTGATAGTGAGAAAATTTTTTTCTTATGTCTAGTCTGAACTTCTCTTGTTTCAGCATTGCCTCTCATCTTCCCACTGCACACCACTGGGTACAGCCTGGCTTTGTTGTCTTGATGGCCTCCTATTAGACACTGGCAGGCTGCTGCTAGGTCCCCCCAAAAGCCATCACTTCTCCAGACGAGCCCAGCTCCCCCAGCCTCTCCTCATAGGGTAGGTTCTCCAGTCCTCTAGTCATCTTGGTGGTCCTCTGCTGAACTTGCTCCATTTTATTGATGTCTTTCTTGTATTGGAGAGCCCCAAACATGGTGTACTGTTCTAGGTATGATCTCACAAGAGCTGAGCAGAGGTGGCAACCTGGCCTAACAACTGTGCTCCTCTGAATATACACCAGCGTTCTGTTGGCTGCCTTTACTTCCATGGCACACTGCAGTCTCATGTTCAGGCTTTCATCCTTTTCAGGAGGGCAGCTCTCAGCCTGTGTCATTGCAGGGGACTCTTCCTTCCCAGGTGCTTCATGTATGTCACTGTTGAATTTCATAAGGTTCCTATTCACTCATTCCTCCAGCTTGTCTAGGCCCCTCTGGATGGCAGCCCTGCCCCTGCATGTACCCCCAGTTCCAGTTCCCCCAGTTTGGTATCATCTGTAAGCATGTCTTGTAAAATTTCATTGTTCAGAAGAACATAGTGGATTTAGTTCAGGTTAGTAAAATTTAAATAGCTGCAGGTGCTATTACTCATTTGCCCTTACTGCTGCTTCTTCTAGGCCTTTATTTGATTTTCATTCCCTTTAACTATATTTTCTTATTATAAGAATCTTTTCTCAAGCTTTCAATAGCAAAAGTAGAGTTAGGAAATGCCATTTAATTCAGTAAACTGTTCTTAAACATGTTTACTTGTGAGTAGAATTTACTTGTGAGTTTCATTAGTATAAAAGCATAAAAATGGCTGAGATTAAGAGTTCAGTTAGTTTAATATTTTGTCTCTAATCTCTGATCTTTGTCTAAAGTCAAGTTTAACATCTGTTCTTATCAGGTAAATATCTTTTACGTCATTGACTTGAAGATGTCATATTAAAATGATTTTTTGGGGCCAAAAGATGGTTAGAACTTTTTCTATCTATCCTATGCATCTGCCTGTTATTGCAGTGTCTCCAGAAGCAGCACATCAAGGGAAAAATCAATAAAAACAGTAATTGTAAGTTGCTGCTTATCATCTTCCCGTCCATTACAAGGGCTAATGTGCAATTAAATGCATTAAAGATCACGAGGGAAAAGAAAGTAGCCATAATCAGAGGACAATGGAAGGATAAAAATATGATAACATATGATACTTTTTTTTTTTTTCCCTTATACCACCTTCCTATACTCACCCAACTTCCACCTGTTTTCAGCTCAGGAGACCTCCTAATGTGGTTTTGCTATTTAGTTACAAGTGCCTGCTCAGTCTCCTCTTCAACTTATGGGCACTTCCTCCTTTGCCAAGTTTCCTCTTGAACTTATTTAAACTTCTTGCATCCACAACTTCCTTCGATAAGGCAGGTTGCTTACTACCTGTTAGTGAAGAACTGCCTCTTTCTGTTTTGGACCTGGCTTATCCTCGCTCTTTCTAATGGCTTCTCATTCTGGTGCTGTAAAAAAAGTAGTCTATTGAATTTAACTTTCTACTGACCAGTTCCGTAGGCAGAATTTGCAACAATCAAGTGTTCAGTGTAGCAATATACATGACATCTAACAGTGACAATAACTTGTTTAAAAATTATTTTAAGATTATTTTAGAGACCACCTTGATATATCAAAGTTCATAACTTTGTATATTCTTAGATTCAATATATTGCAGCAATACATAGTTTAGCTGTTTTTCTGGACGTTCATAACTGTCTGCCATTTAGACTTTTTGTTGCAGGATTGTGCCACTGGAAGTTCTATCCAATAATAGCAGATGTTCTTGTGCAAAACACCTGGAGACAAATGAACACCAGAAAAATCTACTTACTGAGAAATGATACCATGCTCTTACATTCATTTTCTTTTGCAGGGGAAGTGTGTTGATTCTGTGTTGTGTGAGATCAGTTGGAATTACTATAACTATACTTGCAGAGAAATAGCTGCATCTTGGACATATGGTTTAGGTTTTTACAAGTATTATTTCTACAGGTTCTGCTCTTGTTCACAGAGAGCAAACTTTGTATGTTTCTGTACATAAATGGATTATTCAAAAAAACATCCTTTCAGCGTTACTGACTTCAAAAGGCAGACACAGCAGAGATCCCAAACACAATTTTATAGGCAGAGAAAAGGTCACTCTTTCCTTGTTAGGTCATGTGTTAACAGTAAAAATAATAATTAAATAATTTTCTAAAAATTAGCTCATTGTCTATGGTTTACAATCTTATAACAATCCTATTCCAAATTTTAAAAGCTGTTGCTCTGGGATACTGTACAAAATACATTGAATTCCTATAATGATTTTAAAAAAAAAAAAAAGAAACTGTTTAATTTGTTAGACAGTTCAGGCAGTTACTGTAATCTCTCCTTGAATTAAGGATATGAAATATTGAAATTTTCAAGAACACCTGTGGGTTAACCATAATTATCTTAAATTGAGACAAACCAACAAGCTTTTATTAATTTCCCAATTGCAGTACAACCTATAGCAACCATTCTTTTCTCAGGTTTCTTAGTTACCATCCTGTATGTTCAGTTTGTGAAACTGTAATTGGCCTCTGATCCAAAAAACTTCTCTCTTTAAATTTGTGATAGACAAATTGAGAAGCATTTCTGTCTTGCAAGACTTGCAAGAAATATCCATGCTGGTTCTTTATAACTTTTTGATAAGTTATTTGCTAGTTTATTTTTAGCAGTCCGATGTTACTATTCAAAAAGTTATGTTTTCAGTGCAGTATCATAATATATTAAAGCTGGATTATTTTATCATGTCGGCTTTTCTCATAGGTTTTTCAATACATCTTAAACTGGCAACCACAATGTAAAAATTCTGAGACGTAGTGTAGAGTCAACAGAACTTTTCAGAACTCTTTTGTTCATTTACATAGGAAAATTAAGTTTTAATACAGAAATTGAATAAATTTGGAAGATGTGTGATGTTAGTATGAGATGCTGGAAATGAGTAATCTTTCACTGATGATTGGATAAGAGTAAGATTTTGTTGTTTTGCTCGTTTTTTATACAAGGATTATGAAAATTAAATTTGATCTAACTTTGATCCTCCAAATTTATTCTTCCTACTTTTCATTTGACTTTTGCTTTCATTCCAGATATAAACAAGTATAAAGCTGGTGTCTTCAGAAATATCCTGAAAAGCTAGGAGACTTCAACAGCTTGATTTTGATTAGCTCATGTTATACAGTAATTAATAGGAAAGTTGGCTGATAAGGTGCATTTATAAAGTTACAAATCAAATATATTTCTACATAAGTGGTGAAGGTGCTTTTTATCTCTGTAGCCACAATAAACACTCCTGTGAGGGACAGTTCACATATGGCTGCCGAAAAAAGGGAAGGTTTGTAGATAAATGTAGTAATGCCTAATGTAGTCTTTGGTGGCAATTTGGACAGGCTTTATTTTATGATTTCCTTCTGCCGCCTTCTTTTTGGAAGGCAACTACTTTAATGTGTTGTCCCTAGATTTTGTGAAATAGTAGTTGTGTTCTCTTTCTGCTTTTGCTAGCTTTACCTCATTGCTTTATTTCAGAAACTGACCATTCTTTTTGGCCAAGTAATTGATTCTCTTACATGTTGTACAGCAGTGGTCCTGAAACTTCTTGGGATGGCTAATTCTTACCATCCCACTTTGGGTTACACCAGTTGGAAGGGCAATTCCATCCCTGATGTAAAAACTTAACCACTTGTTATTATTTGGAGTTCTAACCCTAGCAGAAATGAGGCTTCAAATGGAAATTATCACAACAAGGGAAATAAAATCAGCAACTACTCCTTTTGGTATAAAGGTAAGATTGGGATTCAGGATAACATCTATTCTTTCATAGAAAACATCTACTATTGACATATTATGACTCTGTAACCTCTTGAGGTCCTTTCAAATGGAATTATCCTAGAAGACTATGTACCTGTTGGTGCAAAATTTTGTGTAGACATAGCTAACTAGCTCAGGTACTGCTGAGGGCATGTTTGCAGTAGCACGTAATTCTTCTCAGGCTGTGAATCCTGGGAAAGGAGCTGAGCAAATATTTAAGTACTGAGTCAATGCTGAACTCCAGCCACTGTGGCTACTAAGCTAGTACTACTGAAGGTTTTTAGGTCTAGGAGTTTTCTAACATACTCCTTACTAGCTTGTATAAATGAAATAGAAACATCTCAGTACCTTTGATTACTACTCATAACTCTTCTGTCATTATAGAAATAGGCCATACAACTTTCTATGTTCCATCTTTCTCTTCTTGGGATTTAAACTTGCAAAAAAACTTGCAGAAAAGAGACCCTTATTACTATAACCAGCACTTCTAACAGTCTGTTAGCTTACTGTGTTAATATAAACTTATCAGCATGTATTAAATCTACATTTCAAAAGGTGCTGGGAGCAAACTAGATGTTTAGTGTTCTGAAACATGCATTTTTGATGCCTGTAATGTGTTATCATAAAATCACAGAATCACAGGTTCCGGTTGGAAGGGCCCTTAAAGATCATCAATTTCCCACTCCCCTGCCATGGGCAAGGACACCTCCCACTAGAACAGGTTGCTCAAAGACCCATCCAGCCTGGTCTTGAACACTTCCAGGGATGGGGCATCCACAGCTTCTCTGGGCAACCTGTTCCAGTGTCTCACCACCCTCACAGTAAAGAATTTCTTCCTGATATCTAATCTAAATCTACCCTCTTTCGGTTTAAACCGTTGCCCCTCGTCCTATCGCTATACTCCCTGAGAAAGAGTCGCTCCCCATCTCTCCTCTAGGTCTACTTTAGGTACTGGAAGGCCGCTATAAGGTCTCCCCGGAGCCTTCTCTTCTCCAGGCTGAACAACCCCAACTCTCTCAGCTTGTCTTCATAGGAGAGGTGCTCCAGCCCTCTCATCATCTTTGTGGCCCTCCACTGGACCTGGTCCAACAGGTTCATGTCCTTCCTGTGCTGAGGACTCCAGAGCTGGATACAGTACTCCAGGTGGGGTCTCATCAGAGCAGAGTAGAGGGGCAAAATCACCTCCCGTGACCTGCTGGCCACGCTTCTTTTGATGCAGCCCTGCATATGGTTGGCTTTCTGGCCTGTTAGCGTGCATTGATGGCTCACGTTGAGCTTGTCATCAACCAACACCCCCAAGCCCTTCTCCTCAGGGCTGCTCTCAATCCATTCTCTGCTCAGCCTGTATTTGTGCCTGGGATTGCCATCACCCAGGTGCAGGACCTTACACGGGGCCTAGTTGAGCTTCATGAGGTTCACACAGGCCCACCTCTTAAGCCTGTCTAGGTCCCTCTGGATGGCATCCTTTCCCTCCAGTGTGTTGACTGCACCACACAACTTGGTGTCATTGGCAAACTTGCTGAGGTTGCGCTCAATCCCACTGTCCATGTCTCCAACAAAGATGTTAAGCAGCACCAATACCAGCACTGACCCCTGAGGAACACCACTCATCACTGGTTTCCACTTGGAGATTGAGCCATTGACCGCAACCCTTTGAGTGTGTCCATCTAGCCAGATCCTTATCCACCGAGTGGTCCATCCATCAAATCTGTTTCTCTTCAATTCAGAGACCAGGATGTCATGTGGGACAGTGTCAAACGCTTTGCATATGTCCAGGTAGATGATGTCTGTTGCTCTCCCCTTGCCTACCAGTGCTGTGGCAACATCATAGAAGGCCACCAAATTTGTCAGGCATGACTTGCCCTTGGTGAAGCCATACTGGCTGTCAGTCACCTCCTTCTTTTCCATGTGCCTTAGCAGAGATTCCAGGAGGATCTGCTTCATGATCTTGCCAGGCACAGAGGTGAGACTGACCGGCCTGTAGTTCCCCCTGTCTTCCTTTTTTCCCTTTCTGAAAATGGGGGTTATGTTTCCCCTTTTCCAGTCAGTGGGAACTTCAGCAGATTGCCACGACTTCTTAAATATAATGGAAAGCGGCTAAGCAGCTTCATCCGCCAGCTCCCTAGGACCCATGGATGGATTTCATGAGGTCCCATAAACTTATGTACCTTCAGGTTCCTTAGGTGGTCTTGAACCTGATCATCTTCTGTAGTGGGTGTCTCTTCATTCTCATAGCCCCTTTTTTTGCCTTCTGCAGCTTGGACGGTGTGGTTAGACCCCTTCCCAGTGAAGACCAAGGTGAAAAAGTAATTGAGTACCTTTATCTGTGACATGCTTATATAAGTTTTTCTTGTTATCCTTGATGTTCCTGGCCAGATTTAATTCTGTCTGGGCTTTAGCTTGCCTATTCTGGTTCCTGGCCACTCGGACAGTTTCTCTGTGTTCCTCCCAGACTACCAGTCCTTGCTTCTACCCTCTGTAGGACACTTTGTCTTTTGAGCTTGCCCAGGAGCTCCTTGTTCATCCACGCAGGCCTTCTGGCTTTTTTGCCTGACAACTTCTTTTTTGGGGTGCACCTCTCCTGAGCTTGGAGGAGGTGATCCTTGAATACTAACCAGCTTTCTTGGGCCCCTCTTCCCTCGAGTACTTTTTCCCATGTTAGTCTGCCAAGCAATGTTCTCACTCTATAGCACAGCAGTCATAACAACTGTGTGTTCAAATCATAATACGACTTTAAATATCATTGAAACCTGAAAAATTTTGCTAACAATATATAAATCTTAAGTTGCACTGATGTTTAATTTAACATGTGAGATAAATCTTATGAATTTTGTAGGAAAGTGTTCACATGCTTTAAATATATATTGCAATGCTCTTTGACTGAAGCATTAGTTGCCTTTAATGTCAGTGACAGGACTCCCCAGAAATTAAAACCTCTTGTTGATATTAGTTTATTTAGTTCTCTTTTTCCTGTACTAGTATGAAACCTTTGTTGATTTTGGATGCTGCTCTTTAGTGCTGCTGAAGTAATTAATGATAAAATGAGCATTGAAGTATATTTTGCTTAAAAGTATGAGTTTGTTTCTTCCTTTAAAGAACTGTGTTCTGTATGGGAGAATTATCAGAAATTTCCACCTCTTAATCTGGGGAAAGGCGTGATACCATACAATTGTTGTCCTTCAGTAGATTACATCAACGATGTATGTAGTATGCGATGAATAAACTACATACATGATTCATATTAGACTTTTTAAACTGTTCTACTCTGTAAGCACAAAATCTATTTTAAAATTTTCAGCCTGTGGATGATACCAAATTTTGTTGTCTTTCATAAACAGATTACAGGTAGATTTTGAACACAGTGATCTTTAGTTTAACTGCTGATACTTGAACTAACAGAATAATTCTGAAATCCCTCTGTAAACCTGTTCCTGAAGAAAGACTTGATGTGTGTTTACCCAATTAATTAGTGAATCTTGGGGTTTTTTTGTGAGTGAAGAACCATGCAGCAGAGCAACCCTAGAGTAAGAAAGGTGATGGATCACACAGCAAGCTGAGACCTCAGCGCTTAAACAGGTTACCATCTGGTAACGCTCTGCTAGATGTCACTCTCCTCCGTTAGATTGAGGTGCTGCAGTCTCTTGAGACTTTGATTTTGAAGCTTGTTAATAACTTCATTAACTATTATAAGGGTTGAAGCAGCTGTTTGATGGACTGGACCACTAAAAAATTCCTACTAAACATTCTGTAACAGAAAAATGTGCTTCTAAGGTCTACAAGAATTCCTCATTGCATCAGTAGTATACTGGATTTATGTTATTGGACTTTAAAAATTGGGTAGTCCCTTACACCAGGCTTTATCAAGAAAGTTAGAAATTAATAGTGGTGTTATGGGTAGAAATAACACAGTAGAGAAGTTCGCAAAAACTAACCAGTCCAAACAAAAGAAAGAACAATATTGTTGTTTTTTACAAGTTGTCATCTATGTGTTTAATTAAGATCAGTGAAAACCTCATACGTGTAAAGAATGCACATAATTGTGAATTGTTGGATGTTGAGTGAGTTGGAATTAATATTGATATTAATTTTAACTGCTAGATAAGAATGAGTTACATATCATGACAAAAAAATAAACTTGGAAGCTGAAAGCTCTTCATGATGATGTACTGTGCAATATCAATACTGTCAGGAGTTATTACTGAATATTGAAGTAGATGGCTTATGTGAGTTAAAACAATAAATGTTTTTTCACATTTGATAATGTGAATATGTCTTCAGCTGAGTATACATATGAATAGTTACGGAAACTCTTGCGGGTATGTGTCTGTTCCTCTGCTGTCAGCTAAGAAATCAGATAAACAGCCAAGATTTTTTAAACGCTTTTCAACGAGACTATTTCTCCCTTCAGAGGTCTTGCATTTTGTGGCACCATAAGAATTTTAAAACTACGTTAATGAAGTATGTCCTTATGTTTCTATTTTGCATGAGGGTTGGGTACTCAGATTAAATCTCGAGATGTCATCAATGATTTTTTTATTGAAGGATCCAATCAGAGAAACCAGAAAAGGAAAAGCAACTGTTAACTTCTTCCTGAGGAATATTTAGTATCTGCCTCAAAATAGCAATCAGAGATCATTTCTGTAATGATGATTGCAATGTCAACGATCGTTCAGAATTCATATTGAAGCAATGGAAACCAAAAGATCCATTACACTTCTGCTCAGAAAAATTGTTAAAATAAAAGGAGAAGTTAGAATCCTTGCAGGTGTCATAGAGACTATTCAAAGACATCATACTGGGACCTTGAGACACATGCATGCCGTTTATCAAAACAAGATATAAAAAGAAAGATGCCATGATTAAACAGGATGGTAAAAAGGATCATAGGAAAAAGTAAGCATTCTTGAAAAAAGTTGAGCTTGTATCTAGAACTGACAGGTTAAATGTAATAGTCTAAGGCAGATCAAAAATAATCTGAAGAGCAACTTGTAGAAAATATAAAAAATCATTAATAATATTTATACAAATGCATTAGAAGCTTGAAGTGTCCCAGAACACCTGTAGGACTGTTAGGTTCTTAGACATTGAAGGAGCATCGATATAAGATGAGGCCACAGCAGGAAAAGAAAAGATTCTTTTTGATAATGTTTGCTGTGGGAGAACCTGGAGAAAATTCCTATGCCGGAAGTTTAGAGGCAATGTTTCAGAGAGTTTAAGTAAAATTTAATTGTTGTAAAAGAATTTTTTTAAAGGAAAACCAGCAAAATGTCAGCACCAGATAATGCATGCCCAAGGTTCTCGAGAAACTTGAGGATGAAACAACGAAATTGCCGAATGTAATGTGCAGCTTTTACTTAGAATTGATTAGGTCCCAGATGACTGGGTTGGCCGATGGCATGTCACTTTATGAAAGTTCCCAGGAGAGCTCTAAAGAACTATTGGCCAATAATCATGACTGTCATAGCAGGCAAATTGGTAGAAATCATAACAAACATTAACATTACTCATTTCAGAGAAAGATGAAGTTTTGAGGAAGAGTCAACACTGCTTTTGTTAGCGAGTCTTGGAGATCACTAACTCCACGGAGAGTTAGTCTAAGGAGAATTTTTTGAAGGAGCCAGCAAGGTTGTAGATAATAAAAATCCATCTGATACAGTTAGCTTGGATTTCTAAAAGGCAAGATTGGAAAGGGGAAGAGAAAGAGGTAGCAGAGCTGATCAAAGCTATTGGAAACCCTTTCATACAAGGCACTACGAGGACTGCTGTGGGGAGAGCTAACTCTGTCCCAGCCAGATTCAATACAATGGGCTGTGACTGCAGCATGGAAAAAGATAGCTATAGGGAGGATATGACAGTGGTTTGTGAAATCGTGAATTGCAGAGAAAGCTGTAAGAGGCTAGGGATATCAGGTGTTTGAGCCTGCTTGTGTGCATTTTAAACTATTGAAACTCCAACTCTGAGAATTCTGTGATTCCATAATTCTTTCGATAAGACATTTCAGATGCCAGAAGTTTAAGGAAGAAAATTCATTGAGAGCTATTAAATACAGTGCCGCTTTGAGGAAGCACTTGAGCTGCAGATTGCTGGATACTGGGAAGGTTCTGGAGAACAGATTTTTTATTTCTTTGTAGATATTTTATTTCTTCTGTTGACTTGTCAAAGACTGGATTCTAGGATACAGAGATTTTTTGGTCTGATCCACTGTAGCTAGTTTGTTTTCTTGTTTAAACTAGTAGGATGATGTTTGTTGCTTCTTTTGTAATTTAAGTGGGTATTCTGATTGCAATTGCATACAGAAGAGGAGGAAAGAAAGCACAGGCAAAATAACAGTTTTAAAGTCATAATCTGATTGTGGTTTTGTTTTGTTTTGTTTTTTAATTTAATCAGAGATTTTGATGGTAATAACCTTAATTATATTTTTTTGAACTTATATGAATGAAAATAACAGTAGCCAAACTCCCAATATAAACCTACCTTAATTTAAGATAATTATAAAGAATCTTTTGGCTTGGATGCCTAGTAGTTAATAACTAACTTTTGTCTTGGAGCAATCTTGAATTTAAACGTAGGCTACACAGTTATCTATTATGGCAAATTTGCCACAGAATTCCATTAATACTTCTACAAAATATTATTCTCTAAATCCAAGTTCTGGATCTAATATTTAATTTTGACAAATGTTCCTCCTCTCAATATTTAATCATGTTTTTTCTTTTATATTCATTGGTTTTTTTTTCAATCTTTACATAACCTGAACCATGAAGAACTTCTAGGGGAAAAATTACAGTGACCATCTTCCAGGTCTTTATACTGTTTGTGCACCTTCCACTTTGTCACCTGAATTACCAGTTATTAGGAGTTTGGGGAGAATCTGATGTGGTTGGAATGCCAAAGGCAGGGGCAGCTGATGTACGTGACAGCAAGTATTGAGTCAGTATGGCTTGTCATTCCATCAGTGTGATAACATATGATGGAATTTGGGAGTTTTCAGTTTGCCTTCTTGAGAACAATTAGGCAGTAGCAATAAAAAAGCTAAAATGGGCTGTGTTTCTAAAGGAATTAAAAAAATTAAGTAATTCTGGAAATAAAAGTGCCTGTGATTTTGCAAGTTCTAGTTACTTAATTCCATATATCTCTGCTGTCTTGCTTTGCTACCCAAATCCTGAAATCTTTGGTGCATCACACTGAATAATGAGGGGTTTGGTTTGTTTTGTTTTCTCACTGTAGTTCTCAGTACTCCATGCCCCCAAATAAGTGTAAAGAATGAGTCACAGATCAGGAAAAAAAAAGAAGATATGGACTTAGGCTTGAGGCAGTTGAACGTTACATTGGAGAACTGAGTTTTATTCTGACTTTGTCATTGAGATTTCATTGTGTGTGTGAGATTCTTGGTGAGTCACTAAAATCTAACTTTTCCCAAGTGGTTACTAATTGTATGTATGTTTTTTGGTTTATTCTTTCCCCACCTCCCCTAGGACCATGAAAGTGATTTGCAATAACAGTAACCACTCTTTACTGTAGCCAAAGACTATCAACCATACTTTGAATGCCTAAAATCTATGTAAGTGGTGAAACTGAACATTGTTAAAATCCAAATTTAGTAAGATTATTTTTAATTCTTTTTAAATCTGAGTTACTAATCAGTAAAGTACAAAGTACACCAATATTTTACAAGCATTTTCTAATTAATTTTCTGAGAATGTTTGTGAATATTCAGGAGTTTTCATGGTAAGCACTATATCAAGGCCAGAGGAAGTAACAAAAAATTGTTGGGTGTTTTTGAACTGCATTCAGCAAATATGGGGCCATACACTGAATAATAAAGCAGCAGAGTACTGTGCTCTTTCTGATCTGATCTGTTGTCTTCCAAGTGTGGCAACTCACACTTGCTATATTTCTTGTTGATGGACAAAATTTCTGTTTCATTTACTCATCTGTAAACCCCTTAAAACTTTCTTAGTATATTGATAATGAGTGTGTCTTGCTTCTTTTTCTATTTATACACACATTAGCATGATATTTTCTAAACATAACTATTGCATCAAACTTGATGCTACTTTATAAGACTGACAATTTCAGTTACATTTTCTACATTGAATTTTGAAAAATGCTTTCCACTCACTTGAATAAGTGATGACGAACTACTTGCATCCATCACCAAAAAGGAATGTGACAGCTAATTAGTTGTTCTGCTGCAATAGAATAGGTTCGGTCAGTCATGAATTGGATTTTTTGTTTATAATACATCAGCACATGGCAGTGGTACTGTGATCCTAAAACATTAACCACAATATTTTTAATGTCTGGAACACTGTGAGTGCTGCTTATACAACTCTGTTACAAATATATGTATGCATATTATACTATACAATACAGTATAGCGGTTTTTTATATATTTCAATTCAAATATTTTTATGTAAACCACTATGATGCTTTTAAGAAACCTGCATTTATGCTTTGCAGTTTTGCTTGAAATGTTACAATACTAATAGCCTCAATTCAGTTGTGTTGTACATGATTTTGATAAAGCCTTTTCTTTTCCAGCAATCATTTATCTTTTCTTCAGGTACAGGCTGGATGTGTTCAGAGAAAATGATCAGTGTAAATAATTAGAGATATTCAGTAAATTCTGTAGTTGATAAGACTTTTTAAGAGCTATGCCTTGTTTTATTTCAGGATTAAAAGCATCCAGAGAGAAACGATCATTTTATGGTTGTAATAGCTGAATGACAAAGAATCTTTGACTGATACAGTGGTTTTATGCTGATAACCAGTGTATTTCAACTATCTTTCTGTCTTTAAAATATTTATCATAGTGCTTTCATCTATCTTGGAGAAGATGGAGAAGTTTGCTTTTTTTTTTAAATAACATTATAGAAAACTCATTAGAAAATTGGTTTGTATTCTATTCACGGTTTGGAAGATTTCTGGTAAAGATCATATGAGGTCACACTAAGTGCGTGGAATAGAAAGAAATATCGAATTGTTTCCTTGCTTAAAATGGTCTAAGTTAACCTTTTATCCCATAATCATTTGGACGTGTGGGTGGATATGTTACTATGGCTTGCCTAGTTTATGATACATCAGCTGTTCTGCAGTAATTGCCAATGGATTTTCTTTTATTTCCAGGGTAGTAATACATTCCCAGTGTATTTTCTCTGAGGGGTGATAACTTGGCAGTATTTTGTTTTTTAAAAAATGTAAGAGGCTTCAGATGGAGCAGCTGAAAAGTAGGAGCTTGCACCACACTAATTGCCTAATGGATGGGTCTGAGAGCACCTAATGGTTAGAAAAATGTCCCACTTCACTGGGGTATATTCAACCCTGTGTGTGAAACTGTAGCAATTCTCATATCTTGAGTCATGCATTATCAATCAATTTCTACCAGTTGAGAAGCCAGGTAATTCACATTTCCTGGAGTTGAGAGATGTATATATCGAGAGCTTTAGATTTATCGGATTGCTTCAAAATGTTATAATCATTTTAGTGCTTATATTACTTTATTCATAACTTCCAAAGGTTTACTTTGCACTGTATTTACAGTACTACAAAAGAACCTGGGCTACTGCTTGCAAAGCACATGTAAGAATGTTAAATGGGTTGATTGATTTTATTACAACATTAATATTAGGAATCTCAGCATTTACCCTTTGTTTGAGTACAGGTTCGGTTCTATCCCCTTGATTTGACCCAGAAGTTTCACATGCTGACTGACGGTTTTAAACTGATGATAAAAGTGTCTTGAACTATTTTTTTTCTTTGGAATATTTCATCATTTTACATATATTCCGAACATTTAGGTTAAAATTGCTGAAGTCTCCACTGCTGTGGTAGAAACTTCTGTCATTTAACCCAGTGGCGTCTGAATTTTTCTAAATTGTGAGTGAAAAACCAGTCTTCCAGCCCTTCATTGCCTATATTGCTATAAACATATTGCTCAGCGGTTTAACTTCTTTTCCTTTCCCACCAGCCTGTAGCAATTTGATTCAAGCATTTGCATGTTAATAGTATAAAAAAAGTCAAATTTGCATCTTTTACCACCAGTAATAATTTTCTATACAGACTGATGATGCAGTAATGAACCAGTTATGAGAGGGCAACTCATTAATATAAATAGTCCCATTTTACAAGTATTTTGCTAAGGTCAGTGGGAGAGAGGAGGGAGGTCAGTAGTAGCTCCTTAGTCACAATCACATCTGGAGCTGAAACAAACTCTTCCTTTGTCTGTAGAAATTTGGCAGTGTTTTAGGGTTGCCAGAGTTTAGATGCTAAAATCTGGGACAATGACAGAGAACTAAACTGTATATATATAGATTAACTGTGCATGGAAAGTACAATATATCTGCAAAATAACAGCCACTTTTTCTGGATGCCCCGTAGCCTTGATTTCTGCATGTTTGGAAAAACAACTGTTACCACAGAAATACAGGAAAAGCTACACCCTATATGCTTTTCAAAAGGCATTGGATTTGACCACTAGAACATAACATCTTAATTATACAGGACATCTGGCAATCCTGTGAGGTTCAGTCTGCATTTTTCCCTCATCACAGAAAAAATATTAATGCATCAGTAGAAGCATTCTTTGGATACAGTGATTATTGTTCAAGATAGCACTACTGACACTTTTTGCTGACATCTAAACTTGTTTCTGCTTGACAGTGGCTCTCGGTATTGTCCAAGTGTAGACTGATGTCTTCTCAAAGAAAAAATATTTTTGTTTTCTCTTATCTGTGAATCTGTCCACTTAAGTAGTCCCTTTTACCATAATATTATGAATTGTGACTCAGAAATTGCCTTTCAGTAGAGAGAAAAAAAAAAAAACAAACATGTCTGCAAGTTCCAAAAAGAGTTGTGCTTATGTCATTCTTTTTTGCAGTTTCTCAGTTTAATACTGCATTGTAAGGAAACTGTCTTGGGAATGCAAGCTCTTCAGGAAAAGAGGGCACAGGTTGCCTTAAAAAAATTTAGCAACTCAAGAGGACAAAAAGTTTATATTATTGCCATAAAGAACACCATAGCCAGGGGACACAGTAGTGGGTGCTTTCTAGGAAGTATTTTCCAGCCAAAATAGTCTTTTTTTTTTTTTTTTTTTTTATACAGTTATTTTTTTTCTGTCTCCAAGATGTCAAACTGATGGAGTGCATAAACTTTTTATACAATTACTGACCAATGTTGTAATTTCACTGAACAAGTATTTTATTTGACAATCATTATACATAATCAATCTAGAATAATGCCATAAAGAGGAATCACTGAATGTATGTTTGAGGAGTGAGATTGTCAGCCCTTAGCTATCCGCTGATAAATAAGCCAAGCATTGTGTCCTCATGCTCCCTGAAACATTCCCACAGGTTTGAAGTACTATTTGGATATGGGACTTACCGCTTTCCAAATTCAAGGCCTTTCGTGTTACAGTTCAGCATAAAACTGTGGTGCCATATAGATTTGGGAAATCTGAAGTACCTTTAAATTACCTAATGGCCATGATGATATATGTCTGAGAGTTGTGGTAAAAGGTTTTAAATGTGTTTAGTTTTTTCTGCTGAAGCAGATGAGGAATGGTTCATAAACTGCTGTTGTCTGAGCTAGAGCGAAGGCAGGAGGAGCGTTAGCTTCTTGTGGGCATCATCTGTCCAGTGCAGTAGCCTTAGCACATTACTGATGAGTCCAGAGAGAGCATTAAGCTACTTACTTGAGGTATTTCATTTCTGGTATCTCAAATAATTTGTCAGAACTGTAGCTTGAAAGTAGGGTACATCCTTAGACCTTTAGAAGTTTCAAATGATGATGCTGTTTGAAGTTACTATTCGGTAGTTGTGTGTAAGGTTATGACCAGCATGGATATTACACTGCGGCGCTAGCCTCAATAATAGCAGAAGCTCTGACCGTTTTGAAGTAGGAAAGCTTTTCAGGAACTTTTTTGGGAAGGGCATTATACCCTGCTTCCAAAAAGGTTCACTCAATGATGAGAAAGCCATAGTGTGGACCATGTGTATCTAATAACTATAAGCCATCAAGTAATTTTTTTTTTTAATATTTTGGATCAATGCGTCAAATAGTAGAAGCAAAATGGCAGAAGGAGGTATTGGAATTTTTTGTTAAAATTAAGAAATTGATGATGGAGAAATCAGGCTTTTTATGTATATTTTTATAGTAGGCTTTTTTTTAATGTAGGCTTTTTATGTATATTTTTATGCCACTGGAGATATTTATTGGTTGCCTTTTTTTGTGTGTTTTAATAGCAATTATTTATATACTCCCATTT
Organism: Limosa lapponica baueri; assembly: GCA_002844005.1. Lineage (NCBI taxonomy): Eukaryota > Metazoa > Chordata > Aves > Charadriiformes > Scolopacidae > Limosa > Limosa lapponica. Next base: position 858,779 of record KZ505734.1, read on the forward strand.
TCATTCAGAATGTAATGCTTGGTATAGAAAAGCAAATAAGGCAAAAAGCTCCAATTCAAGCAATATGTGTGTATATATATTGATAGATATATCTATTTCTCGGTGATGTGACCTCTTAAGTGGTGTATCACTATCCCCCCCCAAAAGATCATAACTAAGAAATCAATTTCTATCCTAATTCCAAACTTGTTCAATGTGTTCAGGTGTGGACATACAAGCAAATTATTATAACTTTTCCACAAAATGATATGATGAAGGAAAAAAATATTGGAACCTGTTCAAAAGTTTAAAAATCTGTTTGATCTCATCTGGGACTACAGACTTGTTGTGCACCAATCTTAATTGTGCAGTTCATAGGACCAAACAATGGTTGAGATTGGATGGGACCTCTGGAGGTCATCTTCTCCAACTCCCCTGCTCAGGCAGGGCCACCTAGAGCCAGTTGCCCAGGACTATGTCCAGATAGCAAATGACAGCTTCAACTGAATGTATTTTTTTGCCTGTGAAAAATAGTAATAGGAAAGCTATTCCTATTGTGGATTTTTGTGTAATAGACTGAAGATTTTACTCTGTTCATTATTTCTTATGAATATCAAACATAACATAGCTAGAAAAACTAGCTGAATTACTAAAAGTTTTCAATCCTTATTTTAAGAATGAATAATTTTTGTTGTTGTTACTCTAATTTAGGAAGATTGTGCAACTCAAACCCCACAAAAGATATAGCTAAACTTGTAGATTTCTTAAAATGTATTGGCTATTATGTTGAAAAACCAATAGAATATGTTCAACTGTTTTGTATTGAAATGTGATAACGAGGCTTAAAATATGTCATTGTAGATAAAGTTCACTTCTCATGTAACACTTTTGACCTTCCTCAGTTTGTAGCACTTTGATTTTCCTGCAAATGTCTCTTGTTTTTTTAAACTTCTTTAAAAACACAAGTAGTCAGTGGTGGGGTAGGAGTGTATGTGTTTTTTTTTTTTTTTTTTTAAGAGCTTGGCATTCATATTATATAAAAATTTTTTTTTTTTTTTTTTTTTTTTTTAGTTATTATACAAAGTTATTATTTATGGGTTTAAACTGCCCATAACATCAGAAGCACTGTGAAGTGGAATGGAAAGTTCCATAGCTGTGCCCTGATATGGCTGACTGCAAATGCTCATATGGCCCTTGAAGCTCTTGTAGTATGTTAGTGTCTGACAAATGATGTCTTGTTCGTTAGATGGTCTAAAATGATCGCTCCTCATCTTATAGCATGCCCATAGGAGGTTTTTCTAAAGTCAGTTATTAGTTGGGTAAATCTTGTGTCATAAAAGTTTGTGGTGTTATTATCTATCTAAATATTTTGTGAAGGTTTTGATAGTTTTTGTTTCATTATTTAAAGGTGGCAAATGCATTTGAAAATATTGACAGTACACCTTGTATCAAAACATATTAAGGCTTACAAAACTAAATTTAGGATGGTACAAATAACAAAACTGGCTGAGGTCAGAGATAGCTATTGTCCTTGTCTGAATCTGAGGGGTAACTGCATGGCCTCAGCATTTCTGTGTGGTGTGGGAGTAGAAAGATGGTGCCGTGGCAGGAGAGAGACTGCAGTTCCTTTACATTCCTGTAATGTTCCTGGGGAAGTTGCCTGACGCTTTATTATGTCATTCACAATTTTGACATTCTAGTTTCAGGCACTGTTATATTTCATTTTTTAGAAATTAGTAGAGCAGAAAAAGCAATTCCTGTAGAGGAAGAAGTATGTTTGTTCAGTAAATAGTGTTGGAGGTATAATACGTATTTTAGCTCCGTTTCCAGCGAAAGTGAAGCTGATACAGTTCTGCCTTCCAGGCAGAAAGGTGCAGGAGAGTGTTTGTGCTATCTGTATTTGCCTGTACATCTGTCCCCTCTTGCCTGCTAGCTTTTGAACCTGTTGCATCATTTAAAAAAAAAATAATTGATAGAGGAGTAGTTATTTTACTGGTGATCAAGTTCATCTAAGTTTTAAGATTGTAGGTATTAAGGCTTTTGTTGTAAGCTTCTGTGTAAGCTCTACTACTTGATAGAGATTACCTGTGGGAGAAAGACCTCACAAACATTTTAAGTGCATGGCAATTTCAATTTGTTTTATATTTTTTGGACTCTTACCTTTTGCTTTTTTACCATACAGTATTTCATTGAATGAATTTTGTAACATTCATACTGATTTTTTGTTTGGTTTTTTTTTAGCTTTCTCACTTTAATAAAGTGAGCCCTTTCCAAAAGATTTACTAAAATTATGAGGAGCAGAGTTCCTTTCTGTAAATCTTTAACTACATTGCAGGTACCAGGTAGTCAAGCAGGAGTTTCCCTTCTGTCTTGTTAATTCTGAGGTTTCTAAAGATGTTCTTTATGGTTCTGTCTTACTCCAGCTGTTCATTTTCTATTCTAAACGTCTTGTCGAACTAAGTAGCTTGTTTGAGTAGGTGTATGACTGTTCTGTACCCCTTTGAAGTTGTTCACATTGTTGGAATTAAAATTTGCCAAACTAATTTAAGTCTTATTATTTCTAATCTAATATTTTATTAAATGTAGTTATGATGAAATTTTTTAATAATTTTATTTTTGGGGGCTGGTGGGGGAAGTAAGAAGGTAGAGAGATGACTGACTTAGGTGTCTCCTCAGGTTTTCTAGTTTTGAAACCAAAATGTAACTTTTATACACTTACTTGGGGAAGTAATGTTGGGATAGGACTTGTAACAGACATACAGCTGTATTCATTTTAGAATATCTTCTTCTGCAGTTGCCAAGCAGTGATACTGTAATAATATTTTGGCAAACAACTATTCCTGGTGTGTTAGGAAACAAAACAGAAAACCACCCCCAAATATTTACATGTTTAATAACACTTCTGTTTTGATTTTTCTATTATGCATGTGAATTAGTGTGTGTTATCTTGGTCTCTTAATACAAAGTTCTTCAGTTAATCTGTCAGAATACAAAGTGTGGACTCATGTTTTTAGCTCTAACATAGTCTGACTTTTTCCTGGTGAAGAGAAGGCTCCACAGTGATTGAAATGTGCAGATCTTAATTGTTGTATATTTTGACAATTAGTCAAAAACTTACTGTGAACAAAAGAGCATTGAAAAAATTAATTTGATATGATAGAACTGTCAAAACTTACTCAGATGTGCTCAGCTTGAGTCTTGCTTGCTCTCTGCCAAAAATATAATCCTGGCTGCTTTTCAGTTCATGGCTGGAGAGGAGTTCTTTGTTCCATTCTTAAATTATTAATTTTTTAAAAGAAAAAATACATGAAACTCAGATGTTAATATTTGAAAGAAGACAATAGAAATAATCTTTGTTTAAATTTTCTCACATAAGCAGGGTAAAACAATGCCACTTGTGTAAGTAATCATTGACTCTCTTTTATTCAATAAGTACCCTGTTCTTTTTGAATGAAAGGTAGTATTGCCCGAGTCCTGGGACTTAAGCAATTATTAATATATCTTCCTGCAATTTAAATATTGTCATTTGGTCTCATGTTTTTAAAAAAGCTTGCTAGCTTTTAGGTGAAATTTAATTTCCCACTTTATCTTGTGTAAAAGCTATTACGGAGAAAAGATCAGGTGCTGCTGCAGCATCCATACACTGTAGTTGAACACTCAAAGTTCCTTCTGGCTGTCTCATACTCTCTCAGCCCTGTTCTGAGCCCCAAGATTCAAAAATGCTTGCATAATTGGGTACTGTTTTGTGACTTATTAATTGCTCTCTTGGGTATATAGTTGCATGTGAGCCAGATTGGCTACTTTCCCAGCTTGCATCACTGGCAGCTGTTTTGCTTGAGGCAGATGGCTTGTAAGAGAAGCACCCATAAATTAGGGCATTGCTACTTTTTTTCAAAATGTTCTGTGAGAGAGAATCTGATGAGATGATGTTTCAAAGTATTTTTTGTACACCCTGCTAAACTTCTTTGTAAGTGTCTTAATAGCACATTTTATAGTTATCTCTATTTTTGAGAAGATTTTTAGGGCAGTACAGACACCTATAATGTAGTCAGCATGGAAATGTTAAATTATACTAAGAACCGTTGGTGATGCTTTCTATATGAAAGAATGTTATGAAAAAAGCATTCCTATCAGAAAGAGGAAAGAGCCTTAATACTCTTTATATAACGAGAGGAAGAGCATTTTTAAGGGCAGTAGCTAGAGAGGAAATGGAATGGTGTACGATAGTAAAACTTCAATGGTTTACTCAAGTGTTTTAGACATACTTGTGTGTAACATTTTTCTTCTGGACTTCATGCTCACAGTTTCCATATAGAAGTTTAATAGCTAGACTTCTAGAAAACTACATCTAAGGAGTAGTATGAGACTTGTGCAGTTTCCTTGCAGTTAAGAATTCTATTATTTTGCTTCTCCATCCATATGTTCGTTCTGTAGGTGTACACACACTACTGCATTGGAAAATGGAAAATTCTTGCATGAGCAGGATCCATGGACACACGCATGCACAAACCTTGCCTTTCTATATGTCTCCACATCAGCATAAACCAAAAATCTCATCCTAGAATCATTCTTTCTTAAAACTACATAGCAATTTTAAGCCAGCGCAGCTTACTACTTTTTCTTCATTTCTGTACTGTTGTATTTTGTTGAAGCAATTACTTTTGGTTTTTTCTACTTTGTGCCTCAAAGATTCTTCCTTACTGTTGACTATGCCTGTGATCCTCCAGTGGATTTTAAGAATTGCCTTTACTATAGAGACTGCTTCTGAAATTCATGTCTCTGTGTACATATTTGCAGTAAGGCACTCATTTGAGAAATGTGATATTTGATTTGGACTCAGGAAATAAATGATTATTAGAAGAATCATCAATAATTTCCTCCAGTGAAGTTCTAAGCTTTAATGCTGTGGTGGCAAGTGGGGAAGGTTTCTAAATCTAACTCAGGCCCAGCTAGGGTATGCTATAAAGGAGGGAAAAACAGGTTCTGAAAAAGAATTGGTCTCTAACCAGATTTAGCTTAGAGAAAATAGTTTTTCCTTCTTCCCTGGGGAAACAATCCTCTTCAGTTGAGCTGTGTCAGAGCTTTTGATCTACAATATTGGTCCAAGCTGCCTTCGTACATGGACTGCTCTTAAATCTCTGTGTGTTGTTGCCTTATTGCATTACTGTGAAGAGGTATTTGGGAACAGCTCTGCTTACAAACTGGCCGTAGAACCAAAGTCTATCTGTCTTTATCATGCTGTTATTTTTAAATTGCTTTTTAGTTCTTAAAACATTTAAATATCTTTTGTGCTTATGACAGGTGTGTGTTGATTACCCCCACCCCCGATATTTTTAATTTTCTTGAAATGCCAGATTTGTTCATTTTATTACTGAGAGGAAATGCTGAAATGTAACGGTGGTCTTCCTGCTCTGCTAAACATATTATAGAATTCCTCTTTGTAAGTGTGTAAGATACTCTAAGTATGTGCATATTCTTTTCAAGGAGAGAAGTTGGAATCTGTAGATAGATATGAACTATCTCTTGCTTTAAGTGTTCAAATCAGAATTATTTTTTTAAAATAACATTAATTTTGGGAGGATGGTTTTTCTGTGCTCCCATGTAGTCCAACATGAGGGGATTTAGAGCACTCCTAGTTAGGCTGTATATGACTTAATCTAGAGCAAATATTTAGAACATTCATTTACACATACTCTCTTTCAACTAAAATTAGCTTCTTTGAAAAGACCCAGACATATTCATAAAAAATAGGCTTTAGAGTAAACCAGTTGGTAGTTACAGGATGGGTGTAGAAATTACTACAATCTCTTCTGTCCTATATAAGTAAAGAATAAAAGCTCCCTTTGGGCCTAATATTTCATAACTGTGTGTATCCTGTTTTATCTTCTGCTGTTAAAGCTCTTCCTCAGTGTTAAAAGATACTTTCAGCGATTGGCATAATTGAAGTACAGGGAACACAGGCAACTGCCCTCACAGAGCTCCAAAGAAGTGTATCCTCCCTGTTTGTATTAACCTGGAGTTAGTAATAAGTCTTTACTGAGTGTTACCATTTCTGACTGACACCTGCATAACCATCTTCATTGGCCAAGAAAGCACCACTGCATAGGTAGACTTGGAAAGATTCAAATCATAAGGTCTATCTTCCTCAAAATCTGAGAGAGATTTTTGATTTGTTTGTTTTTCCTGCCATCTACTTCCTACTGACTGATCTCTGGGCCAGAATCCCTGGTAGTATATATGGCAATTAGCCTGTGTCATGCTGATCTAATTGCCCTTATAGTCCAGCTGCCTGTCCTTGGCAGAAACAAATGCAAAAAAGTTAGACAGCATAAACAGATGGATTGAAAAGAGGGGATTTAAAAAAAAAAAAAAAGGAAAGGCAAAAAAGGTAACATAGAAGAAATCACTTCTTCTTTCCATATATTTCAGACAAGGTTCTGTCAATCTATTTTTGTATTTCTGAGTTTATAGCTCCCTGACTTTAAGCTTTTGTTTGAAATATTTGATTTGTAAAGTGTATTTTCATTAGTATCCATGACAGATAAACTTACGTATCAGTGATTTTCCTTCCACTAGCATAAAGAGAACTTTTTTCTGTATAAAATTTATTTACTCTTGTCTTAAATACGGATTATATCCTATAATATAGTTGGAGTGAAGAGACAAATATTCTGTATCTATTTACCACTACTTTTCAGGGGATTAAGATGTTGGTTATTTTGGTTATCCTTACTTCAAAACATTCCTATTTAAGTATGAGAATTAAAGTAGTTTAACCCTACATTATGCTAATTGCAGTTGGGCAAAGAAAATGCTGTGTGATAGACATGAAAGAATCTAGCATGCTTGAAAAGAATAAATACCCTTCACTTGAAGATTTGCTGTTCTCCACCTATCATATAACCATCTTTATTTAAGAGGACATGTAAACTTACATTTAAAAACTGTTCTTTCAGGTTATTTGATCCACTACAGTGTAATGCGCTCATATGATCATCAGCCATCACCATCAAATTAAAAAATAAGCAATTTTGTAGATAGAGCAGATCATGGACCTTTGTACAACCATCTGAACAGTCTGTAAAATGCATTTAAAATATTAAATAATCCTTTTGAAAGAAAAAAAGCAAGTTAAGGAATGGTAATTTAGAATCTCACTGGAATATTAGTCCTTCCTTATTTCTCTTTTCCCCCTTTTCAAGCTGCTGCTCATCTGGTTTCTCCCCAGGCAGTAACAGTAAAATTATTGGAGGATAAAGAATGGGGAAAGAACTGATTTCATTTTGGACTCTAATTAGTAAGAAGCACTTTTCAATTTAAAATTTCAAATACAGCTTCTGAAGGGCACTTGCTAGTCTTAAGGAGATTGCTAATCTCAAGAATTCTTACACATCTTTTCTGAATGTGAGTTCTTTTAAGCTATTTGGTGATTTAATGGTCAGTTTAGAGGTGTATACATTTTGCCTTTTAAAGCAGGTATAGTCACGGTTGTGAGAGGGCCTGTTATCTTCAGATTAGACTTGCAATTCACTCTGATCTTCAAAAAGTAGGTCGTATTGGGATGTGCTGATAATAGATTCATCAATGTGTTTGTTTAGTTAATTATAATTGTATGCAGGTTCTCAGCTTCATTGCCTTGGTATTTGCAGCTTCATTCAGTTTTGTGTTTATTTTAATATTTTATGTTGCATTCTAATACTTGGAGATCTGTGCTGCTGGAAGTGCTGCTCTTCTGCTGATTCGTCGCTATTGGACCTTCCTGATTACTTTTAGTTACTAGCCTGATAGTCACATTTTGAAAATGTAAATAGAAATGAAGTTGAGATGCATTGGAAGTTCTGTAGCAGACTTCTTCCATGGTTTTTCTGAGCATTATGCAAGATGATATTTTAGTGTTTGTTGTGTTAGTTTTCTGATGCTCGAGTATGACAGGTGATAATACTGTTAGTGCGATATGTTCTAAGAAACTTTTGTATTGTGATTATATACTTTATATACTCATTTCTGTAGAATTTGTATGTATATGTGTACATTTGTGTGTATAAACTTGTATATACATATACATGCATACATATGAATATAAAAAGTCTGAAAAGGAAATGTAATAGAGGTTTTCCAAGCTCTTTGATCTGTCTTATATTTAAATTTTGAAGAAGGTACATAGTTATTAATGGAGGAGGGCTGGACGCTGGTGAGGGGTCTGGAGAACAAGTCTTACGAGGAGCAGCTGAGGGAGCTGAGACTGTTTAGCCTGGAGAAAAGGAGGCTGAAGGAGAGACCTTATTGCTCTCTGCAATTACCTGAAAGGAGGTTATGGAGAGGTGGGGGTTGGTCTCTTCTCCAAAGTCACAGGTGATAGGACAAGAGGAAATGCCCTTAAGTTGTGCTGGGGGGGGTTTAGATTGGATATTAGGAAAAAAATTTACACTGAAAGAGTTATTAAGCATTGGAAGAGGCTGCCCAGGCAAGTGGTTGAGTCACCGTCCCTGGCGGTATTTAAAAGATGGGTAGACATAGTGCTTAGAGATAGGGTTTAGTGATGTTTTTTGTCAGTGTTAGGTTGATGCTTGGACTTGATGATCTGAAAGGTCCCTTCCAATCTAGGCAATTCTATGATTCTGTGATCATTAGTGCCAATTATCCACCAAAAGGAACAAATGGATTAAGTCATATTTGCCATAATATAAACAAATCTGGTGGACAGTAGATTTCTTTTTAACTATATTTCTTTTAAAGGGAATGACTAGGTCACGTGGAACTCTCTGGAGGGAGTAGGAGACTGCTGCTACCCTTGGGAGAATATTGGGTGGGGGGAAGAGGAGAAGCTTCCAGAATACAAGAGTGGAGGAAGAATGAGATTTAGAGAAAGGAGCTGGAGACCTGTAGTTCAAAGACAGAGATGGATAAGAGGAGCAAATCCATAACCAGGCCTTAGAGGGAAACTTCCCAAGGATATGAAAGGATAGTACGGTTTGCTACAACTAGGAAAATTGCTGAGATGGGCCCATTTTGATAATTACTCATTTTACGTTAATTGGAGATAATATCAAAGTGGCCCACCCAGACCCGTTATTTTTAATAACAGTCAGTAGTAACAATTTTTTTAGAAGTGTTTTTTTTTCTCCTCTGGGATTCTCTGCCAGGTTTTGTCAAATTACAGTTTGTGCCATCCTTTGCTAGAGGATATGTCTGGGCTGTGGTGAATAGCCATAGATTGATCAGTCTGTGAACTTTTTAACATCTTTGGTTACATTTAGTTTCTCTAAAAACCTGCAGCAATGACTGCAGTAATTTAATTATGTAGTGTGTGAGAAATACCTCCTTCGGCTTATTTTAAGCCTGCTGCCAGATGATTTAATTACATGGCCTTCATTCATGTGCTTGTGAACAGTACTGAATAACCATTCCATATTTACCTTCTCCATAACATTGGTAACTATAGAGCGTTGTTATAACCCTCTGTTTTCCTCACACTTGAGGGATCCCAGTCTGTGTAGCTCCTTACAGTAGAAGCTGCTCCATATATTTGATCTCTCTTACTATTCTGTCCTTTTTTATTTCTTCTATACTTCTATATCTACATGCAGCACTGAGACTGTGGGTGCAGCATGGATGTATGTAATGACACTGTTTTTTTCTGTGTTGTTTTTTCTTCCTTTTCTGATGTTTCATTTAATATCTTTGAGAATTGGGTTGATGCAATGACTTCAAGATCTCTTACCTGGTTACTATTGATGTAATATGAGCCCAGGTTTCTACACAAATAGTTTAAAATTTATTTTTGTTCTCAGCATTTACTCGTTAGTACTGAATTTCAGCAATACCTTATTCCCTGTGAACTTGCTATATTCAGATCTTTTGACGCTTTTTCACAATTGGCTCTATTTCTGACTATCCTCAGGAATTTTGTGTCATTGGTGCATGTTGACACTTCAGTCTTCTGTTGCCTTTTCAATTCATTTTAAGTGGGTTGATTTAGATAGATCCCAGCTTGAATCTTTGAGGAAGTCTCTACTGGCAATTTTTTTCTTTTTGTGAACTTTGTACTTTTATTCTTTACTTTCTACGTTTTAACAAATTGCTTATCCAGAGGAGAGCCATCCCTACATTCCTATGTAAATGTGATTTCCTCAGGAGCATTAAGGGGGAGACAGTGTCAAATTTTGGGGGTTTTTTGCCTTGTTTTTTTTGTTTGTTTGGGGTTTTTTTGTGTGTGTGTGTCTTGAATCAAAGTACACTGGCTGACTGGTTCCCTTTTATTGGTATGTGCAGTCTGTTTCAATGGAGTCCAGGAGTTTTGTTTGGCGTAGTATCCATGTATGAAAATCCTACTAATTTTTGTCAGTTTCATTTAAATGTTGCATCCATAAATTTATTTTGTGGGGTTTCTTCCCTCCTTCCCCTCCCCAATTTTTTTATCCATTTCCTCTGACAGTTCCCCCAGATTCTTCTGGGTCCCTTTAAAAGCTGATGTTATAGCTGCTGGTTTCTAGTCCCGTGGTACAAGACAGAACTTTTGATTGGTTATACCACATTGTACAGATTTCACTCCTTTGAAGGTCACTATAATAAAATCTTATCTTTCATGTGTTGTATCAGGAATTATTAAATATTTGATTATTTATTTTGGCCAGTCTGTCTCCTAGTGTAGTTTGTATGTGCTTTACAAAGGTATTTGTTTAATATATGCATTTTGAATGTCATAAATTAACCGATACATTAAAAATACTCATACTCAAATAGAGAAAAAATTCTAATTGTTACATTTCAGTGTAAAGATTGTAATTAAATGCTGTATAAGATATTTTCTGTATTTATTAATTTTAGAATGAAATCTATACTTCGTGTAATGGAAAACCCTGTGTTTTTAAAGCATAAGGTGTATAGTTGTCATTTTAAAAAAGCAAAAAAACCCTATAAAACTATTTACCTTTTTCATAAAGATTATGAGGGTTATTTTAAATGGAATAGGCAATTACAATGGTCTGATGGGTGTTGTAAAAGCTTTTCTGCTTGCCTCATTGGGACAGTATTTTTCTATTCAGGAATTGCTGGGAATCTTGGCATCCCATCGTTTTTCTATGGTTCGTGTTAGTTTTTTAAATTCTAGGTATTTTCCCCTTTTCTGCTTAAAAAAATATAAATATGCAAGTTCTAGGAAATGCTAGTTGAGAGATTAATTTAAGAACATAGAATTAGTCACAGATGAGTGTAGACTTGGTTTTGTTAGGTTAATCTCATTAATAGCTATTTTGAAAACATGGTCTGAAAGAGACTTCACAGCAAACACATTAAAGGCTCTTAGAAAAAGGCTGAGAAATGAAAAAAATAGTGGTGTTCCCCAGGGAAAAGTTACTTTGCGTGCATTTATAATATTTGATGGATTTACTGGGCATGCTACACTGCAACTTTATGGTAGATAGTACTTGTCCCAAATGGCCAACAATATTCTCACTGCCAATGTTGTTCTCTGTAGGCATTTATGGAACTTTCCCAATTGTGATGATTTTGCTAAAAATGTCATGAAGTTTAAAAGAATATCCCAATGCTTTTCTGCTTGTATAGAAAAGGCTGGCGAGCTATTCTTACCTTACATTCACTGGCAGACACTTGACCCATCGTGACCTCCTCCTTTCATAATAGTTTCTCCATCTGAGTCATCTCTATCAAAATGAAAGAAAAAAAATAATTGTGTTAAGTCTGGGTATTTTTACGATCAATGCAACCTGATATATCACAAGATTTGATTTTTTAAATTATTTTTTTCATGTATCCATTTCACTCATCAAAATCATAGGAAAACCTATTATAGAAACAAAAGTCAGTAGGTTACTTAGAATAAGGAACAAGGCAACTTCACTATTTTTCACAATTCTCTTTTGTGACAGAATTTCATATGCCTGTGTTTAGAAACCTTTGCAATAAGAATGTTGTACATAACTGTAGCTTGTGCTCTATGAACAGGATAGCGAAGTGGCTTAGAGAGTAAGTCAAAGCACTGGAGTGAAAGCAGGCTTTTGGATACGATTTTCCATTACCTTTGCAAATACTAGGTTATACAGTTATGTCTTCAAGTGGGGGAGAGTCCTGTGACAGTCTGAACAGCACAATGGAACATAATTTATGATAAGGCCAATGAAGAAAAGAACCTGTAGTTTTGGAGATGTTGATTGTGGGACAAAGATGATTTGTCTTCCCTGGAAGTGTACCTTTAGTTACAATATTAGCAGAGTGGCTTACATCTACATAAAGTAAATCAATTTCAGGAGGATGTGCTATTAAATGCTATAAAAAACAATAGCATTTCACAATGACTTCTGGAGTTTTAGGGTGTTGGGGATTCTTTTTCCCTCTTAACTGAAATCTGAGTTTGTTCATCCCTCAATCTTTTCATAGAGAACTTCTTCACAAGAAGATTAGTAACTGGTAACAACTGCTAGAGGTGTTTGACTGCATACTCTCTTCCTAGATGGATGAGTTTATCACGAGGCAAGGTGGAACAGCGTATGTGGCCCTCCCCGTACTGCTAGTGGTGATTCATTTGTTCACTTTGCAAAGCCTGACATAAACCGCTATCTATGCGAGACTTGCTGTTTGGGGGACAAAGGGATCTCCCCAAGTAGTTTTATTTAATCTAGGCATCATTTAAAGTTACAACAAGTGTTTCATTTAGAAGAACATCACAACATTACTACATAGAAAAAAAAATGCTATATTTTTTTCAAATCTGCTGCGGTTTGAGATTTTTCTCAGCTGCTTATGAAGCTACCAACTAAAGTACTATTTAACATGAATACATTAGAGAAAAGTAAATTGGCACTTTCTGTAGAATGCAGCAATTTGCATTCCCTTGTTCTTCTCTGTTTCTGACAGCAATTTGTATTATGTTCTTCAGAGTTTCAATATTTTTTCCCCCAAGAGATCTCATCTTGTATTTCCTGGCACTTCAACAAGAAACTTGTCCATTAAGAGAGTTTTTTTTTTTTTTTTAACTTTTGCTGACACAATTACTCTTGTAATCAGACTCATAATTATACTATCTCATCTGTTTTTAAACTATGGCTTTTGATTCTTTAGCTCAAACAACTGAGAATTTAGTTAGTTCAATCCTCATGTATAACTTCCAACCACGGCACTGCAGCAATATTTGCTTTCCTTTATGACATAATATCTTCTTTAGCTTCTTGACCATTCCAAACTTCAGTCTCTGTAATGTTTCTTTTTCATCATCATTAAGTAATTGAAAGAAAACAACACTGATTTGTGTAAAGCTTGTACCTTGTGGCAATTTTGTAAATAAAACTCCTTAAGACAACAATTAATGCAATCAAATAAAAAAGTGGTGGTGTTTAGCGAATTACAGGTTTTGCTACTCTGAAGGTGCTGTGTGTATTAACGAACTAGCGTGGGGGATTTGAAAATACAGCCTCATAGTCTGAAAAAAATTGTATTGTGCTTGAAGTTAGCTGGAGAACAACTATAAGCAAATGCAAGGTGAAAAATCTATTGACCTTTATAATATACAAAGGCTCCTTGAGCTGTGTTGGTGAGGCTGAAAGAATATTCTGAGAATTTGCACTGCTTACTTAAGAATATTCACATCATGAGTTGGCTGCTGTTGTCAGTGGCAAGATACTGGACTAGGTGATCACTTGATCTAATTCGTTTGATGGGAACTGTTCTCACATTCACGTTAATTTTTGGCTGAGAGACTTGTACAGATTAATTTTATGCTGCTTGTTTTAGAGAGGGACTTGGGGAGAGAGGAGAAATGTGTTTTTATGAGATTTTAAAGAGAAAGTTGTGATAAAAATCTTTCTGAAAAATTTAATATCTCCCTTTCTTTAGCTCAGTGCTGAAACAAATAAACAACTTGTGGTCGCATGAAATAGTTTTTCGTTGTTTTCTGAAAACAAAAAGATCTGAGATTTATTCCTATATCTCTACTGTAATAGGTGGAAAAAATCAACTTGATTAAAAAAATTAAGCCAATAGAGGGGGAAATAGGTTCATGTCTAGCAAGTGGTTTTAGTTACTGCATTAAGAATATATCAGCATACAGCAAAAAGGCTTCAGCATAAGATTTGTACACATCCTTCTATTGCAGAAAGATAAAATTTAAGGTTGCTCTCTCTGTTCCAACAGGATACATTAACAGTGTGTCAACACAACATTAAAGGCATTTACTACGTATAATTGTAAAATAATGCCAATAGGTAAATGTGAAAAGGATGTTTTGAGAGCAATTCCTAGATTTTGCTTTTTGTAAAATAAACATAGCTTTAAAAAATGGTTTTAGGGTTTGGATGATGGTAAAAGAAGTACAGAATGCCAGAACACCAAAGCAACCATACCGGATCAGAGCAGTAATCCACCTAGTACTATTTCTTTTCTTTGATGGTGATTAGAACCACATGCTCAAAAGGAAAATGCTTATAATGGGCAATTAAAAGATCTGCACATAGCAGGCTTTTTCCCTCTGCCCTCCCTCCCCCAGTTGCCATAAATTACTGGTTGGCCTTTACTCTGACGTGCGAGTCTGACAAAACCTAGAAGGAACAGGAAATGACCTAAGTGTGGTTTTAGCTAGTTTTTTTTTCATTACCTACATAAGAAGAACAAAAAACCCTACTTTCTCTGTATAGACAAAACACCTTTTAGAACCTTTTTGAAACATTTGAAGATCTTAAAAAATGTTAAAACGAAGATGGGAGCAAACATAACAAGCAGTAAGAAAACTGAAAACTTTCTAGAGCAGGCAAAGTAGAAGCTGACCTGCTGATACTCCTGGTTACAAAAGCAGAAGTATCATATTTTTTTAAAAAACAAACAAATGAAACAAACACATGAAAAAGAAGCAAAAACCCAACCAAACAAGAAAATATTTTTCCGCTTGCAGGGAGTAATATAAACTGTAAGAGTAAGCCTGCTGAAGGCTTATTTGAAACTTCAGCATAGCAGAGTGGAGCATTTTTGCTCTGTTTTTGTAACTGCTGAGGACAAAGTTACTGAAAACAGTAACTAGACACGTGAAGACTCTAAGGTGACTTGTTAAAGTTTAGTTAGGTGCAGCTCTTGTCAAAGATTTGCATTTGCAATGAAGATCAGAATACTGTGGAGTCTAGTGAAGATGTTATTGTGGCCAGACACCTGTGTTTTCCAGTGTTGTTCTTATGTGTCTGGACAAGTATGTGGCAGGTACTATTCAATGCATACAATAGTATTTACTGCAGCGATTAAGTAGAAGCAAGTGTCTTTGAACTGGAGGAGGATTTTAGACTTCTTAAAAAAGTGAAGATAATGCCTTTTCTGAAAGAGTTTAGGAGAGTCAATGACAGAGTTTAGGATAGGGGATATGGCTGTTTCCTTCAGTACGTGTGTCCAAACCTCAGAACCATGAAAACATGCTCAGTTTCTGTTTAAAGATTGTGGCTATCTGCAGACTTCACAATCTATTAGCCATTTTACGACCTTGGATAAATAAATTGTACAGAGTTAGGAAGTGATAAAATTAGGATTCCAAAAATATCCTAGTTTTTTGCTGTCCCATTTATTTTCATGGGAAGTTTTAGTGGGTGGAGAAATATCATCATGACTCTGAATGCTTTAAGTATCATATTGAATGCTTTTCCAAGTGCTGTGTTTTGTTTTGGTTACAACAATCTACTCAAGTGGCTGTTGTTTTGGCCTGCAAGATTTCACAACAGAATATTGTCTGTGTTATCTAAATAATGCTACCTCTGCTTTGGCAGAGTCATTCTTCGGTTGCATCACCTGTAGTCTCATACTGAATACAACTTTAACTACTTAATAACATACTGTTTTTCAAAATCTACCTTTTCTACGCAGAGAGGGAAAAATCCTAATAAAGAAAGAAATAAAACAAGACTTCTAGGTTGTATACTGCTGTGTTTGGTTTTGTATTATTAAATTACATGAGTTTAAAACCTAATTGATTGTAAGCTGTTACAAGAGACTAATTTAGAAATGAAAACAATGAATCTAGTATCAGTCTTGTTTGAAAAGCAGTCATGAAAAGAAATGAATATGTCATGTAAGCTTTAAGCTTTTTTATATTTTACAATAGATTAGTTTCTCACCTGGTTGTAGAATTTTTCTTTTGAATGAGGTGATTTTTTACAGAGTTGATTTCTGAATCAAGTTGCTATGGTGTTGGCTTCATTGTTTAGTTAATTCTATGCTTGGTTGCTATGGAAATACTTATTTACGGAGCTAATGCCTAATGGTGTCAAACAGATGCTACTAGCAACTAGAAATCTTTTATATTTGATCAATAAAAGATTTGGTCAGAAGTAGAAACTCATTTTTGTACTGTTTTTTCTCCATTAAAATTTTGGAGCATGTAATATGAATGGGTGGTGTCAAATGGGATAAGATTTCTTTTTTTCACAAGTTAAAGCACACCGTGTATGTCCTGAATAGTATCGTCATGAAACTAAAACTTCCCACTTACCTAGTTAAGAAAATCAAACAGCAGTTTTACAAATCTTAACATTGTGTATGGCCTTAGATGGTTTGCACATTTCAGCTTAGGGTATGGAGTGTATTTATTAGTTATATTCTAGTTTTAAAATTTATTTTTAGATTTCTAAGCTCTGAAACATGTTTTTTGTAGCTGTGTATTTTAAATCTCTGCATAAATATGAATATTGTCCTTAGTATAACTCTGCACAAATACAAGTAATTCTTGAGTAGCTGAGATGATATGATTTTGTATAAGTTAAATTATTTTGAAAATATAATTACACAGTTATTTAGCCAAATATAGCCTGAGTTAAGCATTAAAGTTTTTTTAAGAAATTGTTTAAAAATTATTAGTGTACTTTTATAGTAAATTTAGTGGTTTATAATTTGAGAAAAGCAAAACCCATAGGCTTTTATTGTGCTTAAACCTTTAGGAGTTTAAAATACTCCTCAAGCATGACTTTAATCAAATGGAGCTGTGACACTCATGCAAAGAAGATCCAAAGAACTCCACCCTCCACGGCATCAACTCGCTTCTGAAAAACGTATCTGTTACAGGCCCTGGAATCTATGGCTGTGCCATGGTAGGAAAGATAACTTTCTATAAAGAAAAATCATTAAAACCAAACAAAAACCCTGAAGCTTTGTCAGTTTTCACTGACTGTTTTCTCCCATTTCTCATCTGTTTTTAGTTTATTTAGACTATAAGCTTCTCAGAGGAGCACTTTGCTTCCTTTTTCTTTGTAAAAATTAATGTTGCCTGTTCCTGTTGCTGTTTGAACTGTAAGCTGTATTAGGGAAGGCCTTTATTCCTTTATTACTGTTACCTGGTGTACTTTTTAACAAATGTTTCTGATGTTGCTAATCTGTGCTTTGCAAAAGTGCCATCCTTAAGTTTTGGTAATTCTTGGGTTGATATTCAACAATCAGGGCCTTCGTCTCTCTGTTTTTTTTTTTTTTTCTTCTTTTTTTTTCCCCAGTGAATAGATGGCTTAGAAATAGTGTCAGGTAAGTTGATTCTAAAATTCTTGTGTTCAAATTGCATGGCAATTCCCCTGGAGAATATGGAAATATTGTTTTCATTGTTTGAGAAAATATAAACAAAGGGTAATGCCTCATGCCGGTTGTCAATTTTCCTGCATGTTTCCAGTAAGTGATAATGTATTTAAAAATCTCTGTAGCTTTGGCTAGACAACCGTAGAACTGAATATAGCGTTCATTTGTCAGGATAGCAACTCTGTGGAGAATTTGTTGAACTTTATCAACTTTTTAGCCTTAAAAAAAAAAAGTATTTCCAGTGATGTCAATCCCTCTGTTGATACTCTTAGCCTGTTTAGAGTGGTGTGTTTCAGTTTGTCCATCACAGGTTGATGGTGGCAAAATTGGAAAAGGTCACTTGTACTTAAAGGGTTTTTGTAAGTTGGCTTGTCTTCTTTTAACTGTGTTGAAATTTATTTCATAGGCTAAATCGATTCAATTATTATAGTTAAATATAATACAATCCTTGACTGTTAAAAAACAAGGCTTAGCAATGTGTTATTTGTGGGGTTTTGTTTTGTTTTTCATTAACTGTCCTTCAAAACCTTGATCAGCTTGACAGGCAGTTATACAGAAATATAAAAACAGGAAAGTGTGATCGTTGCACTTTGGATGGACTGGGAGACCCTGGGGTTAGAGCCAGGCTGATATGAGAACTTCTTCTCCAACCTGACTGGTAATTTGGTATACCTATTTATCAGGGGAGGGCTATACGTTTCTCAGCTTTCAGAAGTTTATCTGCAGTATCAGAGCCCACTGCAGTTTTATTTCCAAAATATGGAATGTATGATTGCTGTGATGTTGGCACTGACAATGGATGCTCAAAAGCCAAAGTGTGTGACTTGCTAAGCAGAGGTTTAAGATGTAGCTTGGAACTTTTATGACTCAAGTCCCTCCTAAATCAGGTGTTTCTTGTTGGAGGAGGTGAGGAAGAACGTTATGTGCAATGGATTACAAAATCTTAGTATTACAGAGTACAGATCTTTCTGCAACAAGTCTTATGGTTGCAAAATCAAAAATTGCTCTGCCTAAGACCTATTTTAAGATCTATTGGTCTGTTCACATTAAGTCAAAATAAACTGTATCCTTTTTACTGCTGTTGTAAGATTAATGTGACTCTGGGAATACTTTGTTTCTATTGTTGATGATCCACAGTAATTAATTAAAGTTTTGACTGGCCAACTCTCAACAAAAATGCTGCTTTTTTAATATTCCTTAGGCTAATTAAACTAAGTCTGGTAGGTAGTGAGAAACAAAGTACAGTTTCCTTACAGTTAGTTTCTGAATAGAATGGTAAAGAGTAAGTTCTTCTTTAAACAGAAACAGTTTTGTAAAGAAGCAGAATTTGTCAGCTGTTAACCTTTAAAACTGTCACCCCCCCTTGTCCCTCAAACCATGTCAATTCTGCAGAAGTTGTGTTAAGGAATATGCGGCTGGTTTCCGTTCCTTTCTCCCGAAAGTGTTTTTCTCTGGGAGGCTTTCTGGATTTGAGTGCCATCTTGTGGTGTGTTGTAAGCATCTAAGGAAAGGTAATAACGCCCCTTCATTATTAACCTGTAAAGAAGAAATATTTGATTAGTATAGAGATGTTCCAAGTTGTATTTACCATCGAAAAACATTCATTGTATAGTGATCTGCATTTTCTCCATTGTGCTTAGTAGAAGAGAGTGCTACTTTGTGCCTAAAATTTTCATCAGCTCATTTTAATTACTTCAATGTGTGGCCCATGGAATGAAACCTGAAAATTTTAAAAAATAGAGTGTGGTAGCCTGCTAGCTGTGTTAATAGGCTACATCTGTCTTCTCTCAGGAGGTATGACGTCTAATTAATGGTGATGTATAGTGAATTAAAAAAAAAATCCATTGGCAACATACAGGTAATTTTAAGTTTTGTTTATTTCAACAGGTTTAGTTTCTTTGCTGTAAAATCAGTATCAGTGTAGAAGCTTAAATCTTCTGGTGTAAATGACAACAGAAATGTTATTATCATGAATCCAAGCTGTGAAATTTTTCATTTAAATACAATTGTGTATAAAATGATGCCCTGCCCTATAAAACATCAAACCATTATTTGCATTGGAAATAGATTTTGCATGAGCTGTGCATATTATTTTACCTTGTGTGTACTGGGTGAGTATGGGACACAAGATACAGCAGTAACACTTTCCATTGAGTATTTTCTGCCTGTGCAACTTTGAGCCTATTTCTGTACTATAGCAGGACTAAAGCCAAAAGGAAGGTTTTGAACTTTTTTAGTCATATAGACTGACCCCCCAAATTATAACAGTATAGCTTATGTGAGTGCACGTTTGTGTACATACATGTACACAAAAGCTTCCGATGGCTTAAAGGAAGTTGCATCAGTAAAAGTAGTTGCAGTTAAAGGTTTGGTACAGAAATGTTCTGGAATTAGCAAGAGCATAAGTATTTTATTAAGATCTCATTTATGACAAATAAATAAAGTTAGCTAACATACCACACATTTAAAAGAAAAATAAAATATTAAATGAGATGGGGGAAGGGAAACCTCTGTTTCCTTTGTGCCTGCTAATGGGGGTTGCAAGAAAGCTGATGCAACTTCGTGGACCATTAGTATCAAAGGTTGCTAATACAACTAACTGAACTCGTGGACATCTGATCTTTGTTGCTGGTTGAGTCAAAAGTCAACGAAGCAGATTAATACAGTCTCTGTGTCTGAGTTCAGGAGGACAGAATGAAACCAAAAGATTTACCTATATTTGATACATGCAGTAAAAAAACAACCTGAGAACAAAGAAAAACAAAACCACCCAACCTGCCCAGATGGACAACTCATTCTAGTTTGTTATGGAAGAAAATCCCCTTCATCTTTACCATGCTAAAAACAAATGCATCACACAAAATGTATCTGGTTGTGGCCAGATAATGTTGGTCATTATCTTAATGCTAAGAGTTATCTCCTATGCTTTGGGCTTGTTGTTGTTGTTGTTTTTAAAGAAAAAAATACAAATGAGGAGATGGTACCTAGATTAATCACTTAAATACCCCCAAAACTCAAATTCTTAAATTCTTAATTCTTGATTTAGATCTGCTTGCTTTACACAGTATGACTTTCTGATATAGCATAACTTACTTCCAGTTTGAGCACATGCTTAATGATAGACCACTTTTCATAGAAAGTGGATGCCATAACTATTAACTTTAAACATGGTTTAAAGGTATCTCTATGAAGATTATCAGAAGAGAAAAAGAGCCTTTAAGTGCTGTCCTTGCCTGGGTACTGCTGACACATGAGGCTGTATTTCTTTATCGACACTTTCTGCACCTTCTGCTGGACAAGTGCCAGCCTGGAACATAATGTTTTCGCTATGAAAGAGCTGTTAGTATTAGAGGAACAAAAACAAACATAGTTCTTACCTATAAAAATAAGCAGAAAAACTTACAGGACTGCAGAATATGAACTACCAAGTAGTATTTGGGCATTGGCACTTTATTTGTGCTCTGTAGCTACAGAAAAGAGGAAAAAAATGGGTTATCTTTATATTTGTCTAATTTGTGCGTGCATGTTCTTCAAATGAATTAATTTATCAGAGAATAATTAGAACCTGTCAAGAAGCCCCAAAGACCTGAATACTTTGGAAACAAAACAGACATCTGAATTTCATTTCTTGTATGTTGTTTTTATTTTTTGTCAGTATAGAAGAAAAATTGAGTGAGTGCTGTTGACGTACTTGAAGCTGATAGTATCTTCAGATTGTGTTGCTGACGTTCTTTTGTGGGTTTGGTGGGTTTTGTGAAGTTATTCAGAACATGTAGATTTGTAAACATATTCAAGGAAAACCTAAAAAAACCTCCTGCAAGAAAATGCTTTTAAGATTACCAATTTTTAACCTGAGATATTGGGGAGATTTTTGCCTTTTTTAAAAAATAAATGATGTTGATGTAGTGCTTTCTGCACTGTATTTACAAAATTGCTACTGTTTGAACAATTCTGGAAAGAAAAAATTGTAAAACATATTGGAAGTTTCAGGATAGATTTTCTTTTATAAGTTGAGGTCAATAGAGCAGGCAAGCACTTTCATCATCTAATTTAGTGTACATGTTAAGTGATTTATAAACAATTCAGAAATATTGAAATAAGGCCATATAATTATTCTATCATCAAAATATTTCTGTTGCATGCAATTTCTTCAGTCTTTTCTTTACGACTTTTACTGGGGTAGTGTTAACTGAGAAAATGACCTAAGTTACATACACATGAATTGACAAGCACTTTATTTTACTTCACATAATCAAGATTTATTCCATTGTTGTTTTTCAGCATTAGCACTTATTCTTCTTCTTTTTTTCTTTTTTTTTTCCTTTACAGATGATACTTTGGGATTGGGATTTGAAGCAATGGTGCAAGCCCTATTATCAGGTCAGTGTATTATGAATCTAATTATTCTTTTGTGAAACGTGATTGAGTAAAGAGTTCACTGTAAATTGTCAGATTTCCATGTTCCTGTTGATTTTTTTACCTAAGTTGTCCTGGTACATTCTAGCTCTATGTAGCAGAGGCTTGATATTTAGCAGTTGACAGGGAGCTACTTTGTGGTGTATGAGAAGAGTCTCACACCTAAGATGAGAGTGTGGTTTTTTTAAATAACCATTTGCATAACGTTAGGGAGTGATTCTCCAGCAATGTCACCAAACTCCAGTCTATCATGTTCTCACCTTTTGTCTTAATTGCTTGTTTCTTCCCCTCTCTCTTGGTATCAGCAGTGGCATCTAAACAGCTATGGCTGTTCCTGTTCAGATAGTTGTGCCAAATGAAAACTAATCACTTCTTTGACAGAATTGTTAGGATTTGTTTTGGTAAAATCAGAGTTAATGAAACTAATGAGGCTGTGGAAATTGCAGCTCTCTCAGTGGCTTATACCAGTTTGGCCACTAACATTTCTGTTGATATTATTGGAAAAGGTAGAACACTAGGTTTAATTCTGAGACAAAGTAATGAAAAACTGAGATAAAAAAAATTGGCACCAGATCTTTATGTCAAATAGAGGGAAAAAAAAAACCCACCCTGAAAGCTAATGTTGAATTCTGAAATATTTTTTGTGTGTGAAAAAAAACCTGCAAAATTTGGTGTCTGAATATGTCTGTATGTATATATTTTCTTTAAAAGAAAAATACATTACATTAATTTTTTTAAATTTATTTTTTAAATTTGCAATGGATAAGATGCTTACTTAAAACTTAGAATGCTGTGAAATGTTTTGGTATGTTAATAGTTTGCAATATTTCCATCTATTCTAGAATGCTGGCAGTGGAAATGGAGTTGATCTTTCAGTACTAAATGAGGCTCGGGGCATGCTAACAGACCTCCTGACTGACCCATCCCTTCCACCACAAGTGATTTCTTCCCTTCGAAGCATTAATAGTTTGATTGGTGCTTTCTCAGGCACATGCAGGCCAAAGGCTAGTCCATTCACACCATTTCCTGGTTTCTTCCCCTGTCCTGAAATAGAGGATCCTGCTGAAAAAGGAGATCGAAAGCTGCTCAAGGTCAAATAACTGTTTTTCATTTATGTGTGTGTTGCAATTTAAAAAAAAACACAACAAACTATCAAGGAAAATTCATCTGGAAGGAATGTCCCTGTATGGATAGTAGCTTCTTTACTTCAGTTCCAGTGAACTATGTTTAAGGTCAAAAGAGAGTAGCTGTGAAAACGCATTGAGTGAAATGTAGATAAGTATCAAAATGCAAATTCAAGTGGTTAGACAGGTAAAAGCACTGGTCTGCACTCTGAACATGATTCCTCAAAATAAACACAGAATTAGGAAAACTAAAAGCAAATATAAAATGAAGATGTTATATTCTCATGATATGGCACATCCAGGGCTGTTCCTGATTCTCCCACACTCTTGGTATGACAATTGCTGTCAGTGTGGCTTTTTCATTGATGTTTTTACCCAAAGAAATTTAATCTTGTGAACACCAAACTAGCCATCAGACAGAAGCAAATACACTATGTAAAAGGAAACACATCTCTTCTTTCTGTGCAGCACATCATGTTATGAGACCAGTGTGTAAATCTATTGTCACTTCTCCATTATCTAGGGTAAATAAGTGAAAACATGACTGTACTTACTATATGACATGTTAAGGAATGTGTTGGAAAAACATTCAAATATAGAAATTCATCTACAATGCACCAGAGCTAGTAATTCTAAGGTAGCCTGGTATTGACAGCTTGAGGCTGTTTATTGTGGAGGCTGGTCTGAGTTGTCCTTCCCCTGTAGTTGCTGCCATTCCCAGGCAGTGGACAGCTTGGTCCAAAATGATCAACTTGTTGGCTTAGTATTTTGTAGCCAGATAAACTGTCTAGAGCCAGATTCAGCCTGTGAAATGTTTGTTGGGAACTGTCGTCAAGACAAATGTTTTTGGGAAAAAGCTTAGTGTCCACAGATTACTCTGTGGAAGATCCTGCAGGATTATTTCAGTGTGAAATTCCTTGGAATGTCACATGGATATCTGCAGAAATCAATTGGGTAGGGATTATGATCATTCAGCATATGTTTTTCTTTGTGGATTTTTTTGAAAACTGCTAAGTCTTGTTATACCAATGTGAAAAATATAATTTATGTGAATACAAAAATGTAACTTCAGATTTTTAAAATTTCTATATAGCTAGTCAGAATTGTTTCAAATGAAAAATGTTCATTGCTGAAGACTGGTTATAAAGATTATGTGAGATTGAAAGGTTATGTTTTTTCACAGCTATTCTCTTTTCCTCTTTCCTAAAAGTAAATCTTCCTTTAAGTCTGGGGTTTTTTCTGTATATTACTTTACCTGGTGGATAAAATAGTGCTTGTCACTATTATTCAATGAATGTTTGACTTTGGTATATGTTTAGAAGTAAGTCGAAAGATGTATGTATGTTACTGCAAGAAAGACAAAGATTTCTCTTTCTTTCAAAAGCCAGGTAAGTCGGCACAAACTCCAGATTATGACACACCAAAGAAAATCATAAGAAACTACTTTGTCAAAATGGTGCCTTTCAGACTATATTGAAAGGTTCCCATTCTCTCTTTCACTACCTTGGAATATAAAGGGTCTTCTCCATATCTCAAACAAGTTGTTTCTTTGCTGAGGATTACATATGTTGTTATTTCTCTTCCCTGACTGCCTTCCAAAGTGCATCCACTTATAATTTTATTTTCACTTCTGCTGGGAAACTAACTGTTCTCTTTGGTAGAAAAAAACCCCAAACAAATCACAAAAAAAAAGCAAGGAAAAGAAAGAAACTGAAACTGAGCTTCAGACCTTGGGCTAGCAATAACTGGTTATCTAATACTAACTCTTCCTTCTGAGTTTCTTGGTAGTCAACAACTTGGAAAGTGTAAACTGCCCAGTTGGTCCTATTCGCTATGATCTGTGTTCTTTGCTACCCTTGTTTTGTTTATTCTCTGCTTCCTTATCTAGTAGGGGAAAGTTCTGGAGATTTGTCATATCCCTAGTGTTCTCTTAGAGTAGTCAGGAAGAAGGAAAAACAAGTACAGGTGCTGGGCCCATTTTTTCATATTGTGCTAACATGCACTTGTTTCGGGGAGTGAACCTTTCTTCTCCAATGTTGGGGGTTTTCAGCTGTGCTCCCCACATTACAGGTTAGACTGATGTGGTCCACTGACAGAGAAGTCTGTTCTAGCCTGAATCTACCATTGTATGATAGCACACAGTATATGCTCCTCCAGTTGTCTTTCTGGTAGGGCTGGTTAGGGACTGCTGCATGTTTCTGCAGGCAACATGGTGGCCTTATTCTGCCTGTCCAATTCAACCTTTCTGTCTGTGACTACAGCTTTGCAGCAAAGCAAACAGTCAAGGTACATCCCATACCGAGGACTCAAAGCAGCCTGATTTTTCAGGGTAAGAGACTGGACTCTTTTGTGTCAACACTGTTTCATTTTTTGGAAATATGTAATAGCTTTGTGAGTGAAGTATGATCTTTGACCACCTGATGAAGCTTAAAATTACGAAGTCATCATTTTGCCAGATTTTTGAAGCGGTAGTATCCAAGGGTCACCTGTCCTCACACATGACCCTGCAGACCTTACTCAATACTGCAAATATTGCTTTGGATTTTTTGTTTTAAACACTTTTTCCTGGCATCCTTTTTCACTTTGCAAGGTCTGATTACACACATCTGTATTATGCAGAAGAATCTTGCCCCTACTATTGAATGGCCAAATCTAGGGATGAGCTAGTAAGTGGGTTATGGACTGAATGCAGTGAGAGAGCTATTTTTTTTATTAATTTATTTAAAATACAATATCTGGGTTATATGTGCAATGGATGCAGATATGCCAGAGCTGGCTTTGCAGTTTCGGTTCAGTGATCCTATCCTTTCTATTAGTTAGGTTCTACTAGTTGCTATTTAAACATGGCTATACTTTTCTGGGGGTATTTCAGTAAAGCAGAGCTACTATGTTCTGAGTTATTTCTATACAGGACTGTCTGAGTGCCCTTGCGCTGCTTTGCAGAGAGCTTTGTGTTCAAGTACAATGGTCATTCCCAGTGTTTGGGCTACAGTGTGCCTAGACTAACAGCTTCCAGGCTGGGAGTGGTATGATGCCTGGGAAGCTTCCTGGGTGCTGTGGGGCTGGCATGCAAGCAGAGAAGGGAGCCTTGATGGACCAGAAATGACCCTGTGCAATGTGCATCACCCTTTCCACAGGTTCCACAATACTCACACTGTCAATATTTACCGTCTGAGTTATCAAAATCTCAGGCTATCCTGAGAGCTGGAGAGCTGACTGTATAGTCATTTGATTGGGAGGAGTAGAAAAAAAATCTGTAATCCTATGGCAACTGACTATCTCTAGAAGATCTCCATTTTTAAAAGCTTTGAAGAGTAATTGTTGGACCACATGGATTTCAGAGGACAAGTATCTTTACATATTTTAATTCTGGGGAAAAAAAAAGATATGAAAAATATTTATTCCTAGTAAGAAAAATACTTTGATCGCATGTTTTTTATTTTCTTGAGCAATAAGAAAGAATGTAAGATACCATACTTCCTGTTTCACTATAAAAAATTAACAATAAATAGTCTTCACAAACAGTAAATAAATTTTTTATATCTGTTTTTAATGATGTAGATTTTAACCATGGTTAAATTACTCAATAGGGATTAAATAGCAGGAATAGCCTGTCGACATCACAGCTGAAACGAACTTCAGGAGTTTCTGGCATTCCACCTATAGAATCAACATCATCTAGATGGGAACGGAGTAATAGCAAGAGATCTCATCAGGAATATAGCACATCCAGGTAAGCACTTAACCACATTTAAAGGGCAATAATAAATGTAGCCTTTCTAAAATGTTCATGTCTGCAATATTGGAACTTGACAGTGGAAGTATTTAATGTAAAATCTTGTGAATTAGTCTCAAATTCTGCCAGCATAAACTGGAAAATGTTTCAAGGTAATTATATGCTTTGTAACCCTGATCTCAAGTACAAATCAGGTCATTCTGAGATTGAATGGCATGCTCTGTTAGAATAAGTAGGCCTGCACATCAGTTTTAGTAGGAAATAAAAAAAAAAAAAAAAGTCCAACATACATGATTGCAAAACAAACTAGTTTAGTCTCTAAACCTTGACTGACTTCCTCCTTCTCCTTTTGACTTAAAATATGTATCACTTTCCAACTTCTACATACACCAAAATTTGTTTTCTAATTAAAAAGATGATATAACTTTCTTGCATTTAGTAGCCACTGTTTTGTGTACTGCAACGTCTATTATTCCTATGGTCATCAAGCAAGCAGTAAGGTGGATTAAAAAAGTCGTCTCTTCTCTACTTGTTAGTCAATATGATGCAAGTAAAGCTTTTCCTTCCAGAATTAAGATTACATTTTGAATTAGGATTAAAATGAACATACTTTTTTTTTTCCTTTTTGTTTAATCTTGTATATGAATGAAACTTTACATATTCAGTTTTATTTAAATGTGTAAATATGTATGGCTTTGCTCAATATCTTGTAAGAAAAGTACAACAGATGGTTGAAATTGTGTTGCAGCTTAAATTCGTAAAAATGTGTGTGGTTTTACTATTTTTTTATACTTAGTATCTCTAAAGACTTTAATAGTTTTACATAGATCATAGGAAAAGTATAATAGATGCATTTTTCTAAAGAAAATATGAGTTATTCTGATTACTAATAATGACTAGCAGTGGATGAAAGTTTATATACATATGTCCAAGAATTTATTTATCAATATTATATTTAATTTTAAAGTGAGCCATTTAAATAATTTTGCCCTTGTCGATGGCTTTTTCCCCTTGAATAAAATAAGCTCTTCGGGTTTTTACATAGTAAAACTTAATTGGTTTCTGTGTATAAAATATAATTGAAGATGCTAGTAGTAGCCATAGTAGTTTAAAGACTGTATTTTCATGCTGATTTGGTTATCAGTGTTTGAAAGAATCTGCCCAGTTATATCCACTGGGAATAACCAGAGACCAGAGAAATTGGTTTAAACTTGCAAACAGTGGAACTTCAGTTTGAGGCCCAGGACTTCTGGTGCAGACGCAGTGTACGTTTACAGAGGATTTCCTTGCAGTTCCTACCAACCAAAGAACCTACTCAAGCTCACCAGATTAAAAGTAGCGATGTAGAAAAGACCCTCACTCATACTCCATCACTTTTAAATTATCTCTTGACCCTGATGACTAGCACTTCTTGTTAGTCACGTTCCCCTGCCCTGCTCCTATCTACCTGCATACAGCCCTAGAATATGTGTTCGCTTTTTTGTGGTTTGTGTCCTGCCTTTCAGAGTTCTTACCAATACTTGCACTGTCCCTGACTCCTTGCATCTTTCAGTGATCGTTCTTATTGGTTTCCCTTTTAAGTTCTAACACATAATCATCTCAAAATCCCCCATGGATGCTTCTCTTACAGATAAGGTTATATGAAATAGCTGAACTGGCACAGCTATTCCTGCGCCAAAAGAGGCAGTCCTGCTTTCCTAAAGCACTTTGTGCCATTGGCTCTGGCTGTTGAGTCAGCCCCTTAAATTGTAAGAAAAATAACAACAATAAAAAGACAGACTTTCCTGTCTTGGGGAGATGATTCAGCCCAATGAAGGACCCAATGAATGTTAGAAGAGAAGCAAAGAACAGGCTAGGCTAATAGTAAAAAGGGAGAGTAAAACAGCAAACTGTTCACTAGGAGGAAAGCTTATAAAAAATCAAAATGTTTTTTACATACAATGACTGCTTTCAACTGAATTCTAGCTGAATTGAGAAAGGTAAGATATTACATAGTGGTAAATTAAGTTAATATTGCTACAAAATTTTATTTCATGTTTCGGAATTTTTTTCTAGCCCTTCAGACAGTGGTTCAAAAGCAACTCTTGAGAGCTGCAGTTTTATTTTAAGGAAATTCTTGATTTGGTTTTATGTAGTCTTTCTACACTAAGTACTGTTGCAGCATTTTTATGTGCTTTAAAAAAATACATGTAAACTATGGTAGCTAAACGGTGTCCAAATATTGAAAAGTTCAATCTGTCCCAGTTGTCAACCTGAATATTTTTTTAAACTTGACTAACATGTCAGCATCAGACTTCAGAAGAATAAATCTGTGTTTATGCTTTAACTCATTTCTTATATTTATATATTTAAACAAATGATGGGAGATCATGCATTATTTCTGTACTCTGTACTTGACTTTTGTTTGAAATCTGATTAAACACGATTAAATCTGTTTTGTTTAATACTGTTTTCCCATACTGAAATGAAATAATTAGTTTTACATAGACTATTTTCACTTCAACGTACATCTCTACAGTTATATTTAGTTGCATATCACATTTTTTTTACTAAATGAAATGTATAATTGGAATTTTGGAGTGCAGTTTCATGCCTAGAACAGCAGATGGCATAATTCAATAATCGAGTTTAACAGTTTAGCTACTGAAGTACATATGACTTTATGTCAAAACCAGCTTTAAAGTTTATAATAAATAAACT
Source organism: Limosa lapponica baueri (assembly GCA_002844005.1). Lineage (NCBI taxonomy): Eukaryota > Metazoa > Chordata > Aves > Charadriiformes > Scolopacidae > Limosa > Limosa lapponica. The sequence goes on from KZ505734.1 coordinate 888,275, forward strand.
GATTAATTAAATATGCAAAATTTATTTGAAAAGCAAGCCATGGCTGTGTAAGATTGTCATGATATTTCCAAAGCAACCAATCTTTTAAATGTTTTAAATGTTGTCTGTTAGAAAATAGCCTGCTTTGTTAAAGCATTCGAGAAAAGTAAATACCATGTCAGAAAGTAAAACCTATGGCACGTGGCCTGAATGTACTTGTTGTGTCATTTTAGGACCGCATAAAATTTTCTTTTGCTTTCACCCAGTACCCAGCAGTTTTTATTCCATATAATTGACATGTATTGTCTAGCAGATCTTGAATTCGACTTTTTTGTAGTACGCTCTTTTTCTTGAATCGTAGTGGACCTGTAATAGAGCAGTCTGGCCATTTTATAAACATTTTATTTAATAAAAATGGAAGACAAGGTAGGAAAGAAAAAAATTCTTACTGTTTTATTTCAGCCAAGGATCTCATTCAAATGGGTCTTTTGGTGCAAACTTGCTGACAATACCAAAACAAAGATCATCTTCTATGACATTGACTCATCATATAGGTTCCAGACGAGCAGGTAAGATCATGCAATTTGTATAGCTTAGTGGCAGGATGTGAAGGTGGTAGTTAGTACATCGTGTATTAAGATTGGTTTTTTTCATGTAAAGGTAGTAATAAAATAACATTGGCATGTTGCATATAATTTTAAGATATTTTATTTTTAATCTGCTTCTAAGGAAACTCAAAATTACAGTTCACATCAACTTTGTAGAAATCTCAGTTATTCACCTAATGCTATGTAGCTGCAAAATGTTGTGATGTTCAGTATGGTTGGTACCTATTGACTCCTAAATATCTGATAACCATCCAAGAGGAATATTTAAACAAATTTTGGAAGGAGTTGGAGTAAATTTTATATTAATGCTGTCAGTGTAATAAGCTAGTAGATTCTGTAGCAGCAGTGCTGAAATAATGTGTATATCAGTATTTCAGAGATTATAATTTGTCTATTTGCCCATATTAAGTGAAAACTTGAAAACTACTTCTTTCGAAGTTTATGCCTATCCATTTTAGCATGATTTAAAAATGACAACCTGTCTCATAATTTTGTTTTATAAAAGTTTAAATATGCAGGTTGGATTGAGAGAGATGAATGTGCTTTTTTAATTTTACTTTTTTTTTTTTAAACCCCAAACCTCCCTATTTTTCTCTTTATTACTTCCGGATGGTTGGGTTCTTTCCCTTGCACTCTTCCAAACACCAGGAAACGAGCAAACTCAGGACAGATCCGCATGGAAAAACGTTGTTGCACATTCTCAATGTTTCTGACTTTAGAAAAAGCTGCCTTCTGCACTTTTCTACTTTGAATCTTGTGGAAAATGCAGCGTGCAATGATATGCATGAAAACCTGCTGAATGTGTACATCTAATAAAGCATGAAATTAAGTAACCAACATTAGAGTATCAAACTGGTTTAGTTCTGGAAACGACTTTACAAGTTGCTTCTCAGCTTTCCAGATCTTTCTTTGCAGCAGTGAAGTTACATTTGCTTTCTAAAACTTCTGTCTCTGCACCTAGCAATGTAGACCTTGAAAAACCTTGTCTTTTATTGTAACAAAATGTAATTACATACTACTCTTAGGGCATGGGAGTCAAGTCAGTGTAGCCTATGATACTCTTGGAAGTGTATAATCTATGCATTCCTTATTTAAAGGCAATACTGTATATTCTCTTAGTAAATTGTTATTGGAGCTGTCAAGTCATAAGACTTATGATGGAGTTTTTGCTTCATAGTTTGCAGCAGAATAAGTGATTGAGCACTGGAAAGTCCACAGAATACCTCGTTCTTTTGCTGCTCATGGGCACTTTATTCTTTTTGATCAAAGTATGTTTACAATGGCTGTAACTTACCTTGAGCACTCGTGCATAATGTATCTTTTGTATATTTTCACAAGCAAAGGAAATGATGTTTTGGCTTAATGCAAAATTTTATTAGGCACATGTTAGGCACAGAGTAGCCAAAGTCCAGATTTCCCAACTTGCTTTCCTAGATTTCACAGGCAGAAGCCTGAAGTAAACCCTAATTTACTGTTTGAACAGTTATGGGGAATTTCATGGACCTAAGGAAGATGGAGTTGTTTGCTGTTTGGTTGTTTTTATCTCTAATTACCCATAAGCAAACTGTAGATTGTTTGTTTTTTTTCCCCAATGGCCTATTAGGCAGACTTAGATAGATTATCATGCCAATAAAATAAATGTACATCACTGTCAAAAAAGGCCAGAATCTGCCCACTTTAATCCCTTGCTTCAAAAACATGATTACAACATTTTTGTTTTTTACTTTATTTTAAAAAATGTCTGAAGCATATTTTTTCTTTATTGCAAAACAATGAGGTAGAAGATTTTTGTTTAGGTCAGTTATCAATACTGAATTGGTTTTGATGGGTTTTTTACCTGGAAAATTTAAAAAAAGCAATCCTGATCAGAAAGGAATATTGAAAGTTTCAGCTACTGATAAAAATTTTACTAAAACTAAAATGAAGCCTTTGAAAGCCAGATGTATAACACATTACATAGTTTGCCCATTCAGATATGTTGCCTAGACTGCTGCAGAGCTGTAGATCTCAAAACTTGCAATAGATCTTGCTACTTTATATGTCTTTAACAGTGTGAACTATACAGTGTGTTTTGAAAACTTGCACATTCTATACAATTGACAAAGATTCTTGTCATTTAATTTCAGTCTTTTTAAACAGTAATGTTTTTATTGTTATCTGAACCCCATGTAATGTTTGTTTTGGAAGGTGCTTCTCCTGGCCTGAGTCCTGTGGGTTCCCCTAGTCACGGATCTGCCTCCAGTGGGGCTTTCAGCAGCTGGTCACCTGTAGAATTTCCTGATACTGCTGATTTTCTTACAAAACCAAGCATTAATATACATAAGCCTCCAGGATACACATCTGGCTCTCCAGATTTTCAGCAGCAAGTTAAAACACCTCTAGCTTATATGTGTAGCAGGTACTGTAAACTCTGTTACATTTTTAGTAACTTCATATGCATTGAAAAAAATATAGTTAAAATGAAAAAATATAAAAATACCTATACGTCTACCGGTATTGAAAAAAAGGCATATGATGTCATAATAATTTGTAACTATGTTATCCAGGGGAGACTTGAGAATGCTGTAGGTATGCCATCGATTTGAAATGGCTCATCTTTGAAAGCAGCAGTTATTGTAAAGTAACAATATTTTACAGATTGTTAAAAAAGGAGGACTTCCTACCTGGGAATTGAATTCTGTATTTCTGAATTCTTTCTAAATCATTAGCTCTACTTACTAATTCATGGAGGTGAGGCCTGGGGAGGTGATGTTTCATTATCTTCTAAGGAGGAGGGAGCCAGACTCTTCTCAGTGGTTCCCAGTGACAGGACGAGGGGCAACGGGCACAAGTTGGAACATAAGAGGTTCCACTCGAATATGAGAAAGAACTTCTTCACGGTGAGGGTGACAGAGCCCTGGAACAGGCTGCCCAGGGAGGTTGTGGAGTCCCCTTCTTTGGAGATTTTCAAGACCCGCCTGGATGCAGTCCTGAGTAACATTCTCTAAGCAGTCCTGCTTCAGCAGGGGAGTTGGACTAGATGATCTATACGGTCCCTTCCAACTCTAAAAAAAATTCAGTGAAATTCAATTCAGTGAAAGTACAGATTAAATCTGTATGTGCCAAATTTAGGACAATAATGCTAAGGTCATTTGGTGGAGTAACCTTCAAAAGTATGCCTTTGTAAGAAAAGTAATAAGCAGGTATTTTTCAGTACAACTCAGCAGTAGGAAAGAAGAAAATTACTAAATGTTGTAAATATTTTTCATGTATTCTATAAGCTGTGGACGTCAGATACTCAAACCTGTTTCAACACCAGAACCAGAATTTGCAGAATATAAAGACAGAAAATCAGGTGGGATTTCAAAATAGTCAAATATTTGATATTGACTTTCTTTTTTTTTCTTTTAAGACAATTAAATTAATTTTTTATATCTCTACATGAAATTTTTCCTATACTTTGAGTAACTCATATGCATATATTTTACTTTAGTTTGTGACTTAGGATAATCAAGATAATCTAAAATATTGCCTGCTTCAGAGTAAGGATTTTATAATAGATTTCACTCATAGCTTTATAGTTCTGTACTCCATATATCAAACCAATTCTCTGCCATGTGAGCTAAAGTAATCACTGAACCAATTTTTACAAGTAAAAAGTTATGCTCCTAGCTTGTCTTAATCTTCAAATATGTTTTGTCTAATACATTTTGTCCTTTACAACTTTTTTGTTAAATTCTAAAATAAAAATGGTTCAGAAACAAGCTATTATTTAGATTTCTGTGAAGAATCTGTATGTCAATTCAAGAATTATTAGACAGTATAATTTACTAAAAAATTATTGATATAGTATTTATGTATGTATTTTCTTTAAGGTGAAATTGGAAGTGCTACTGTAACAAAAGAATCTTTCCACCATACAGAGAAGAAAAAAGATGAAAGGAAGGAAATGATCGATCAAACACAAAAGAATCTGCTTGTAAGCATGTAATTGCAAAAAAGAAAAACTTGCAATAGCTTTTATCAATACAGTATTTCTTTATCATTTCTAACAAGCTGTAAAGAGGTCATTGCATTGCTAGGAGTTGTAATCCCTAAAGGGAAATGGTGCATCGTTGGAATTCAAATTTCCATTTAACAATTGCGTATTTTCAGCTTGCATAAATTTCACTAGCAAATGACAAGAAAGATGGTGATTATATCAATTTTTTTTGTTGATCAAAATTCATTTCTGTACTTTTAATGTTGATAGTATGCTCAAACACTGATTGACTTGTATTTTCTTTTGGAAGTTTATGGCAGTTTCAGTGAGACAAATGAATGTTCATACAGTGCAGTATATTGGAAGTGCAGGAAGACAAACGTTTTAAGCTTTACTAACATTTTGGGTTTATACCTCATTTTTTTTAAAGCTTTTTCAATTAGTGCCCTGTTAAAACTGAGTAAGTGTTTTGTTAGCCTATGCATATTTTTGCTTTGTTTTATTAACTCATCTCGTTTAAAAGAAATAAGAATGAAAATTTAGCACCATTTCCGAAAGCCCTGGAATCTGCTGCCTCAAAATATGAAATGTTAAGCCCTTAACTGTGCTATTTGTACTATTGATTTATGATTTTCTCATATCTGTAATTAGAGCACCATTCAATAAGTTCAATAATGATTTATCATTTTCATAGCTTTTTTTGCCAATACAACTGTCAAATTAGTTTTCATTGTTATTTTAGAGATGATAAAGTACGTACCTTACTCTCACACAGGGGGAGCAGAGTCCTACATTAGAAACGTTATTAGACCATGATTCACTAATAGAGAAGATGAGCAACTGGAATTTCCAAATTTTTGACCTTGTACAAGAAATGGGAGACCAGTCTGGAAGGATCCTTAGCGAGGTTTGTTGTCTTTTACTATATGAGGGACGGTGTATAAAGCTGTTGTGCTTATGTATTTTATTTAAACCATGAAGAAGTTTTGCAGTCAACATATACATATGAATGCTAACTTGAAAAGTAGAAATATAATTTCTCATGTATTCCATTTCATTGTAAAACATAAAAAGTGATTTATCTATAGACAACTGGCTCCAAATTTTCTGAAACTTATTCTCAATGTAAAAATAGGTTTGCTTCACACTTACTAGGTTTTGCAGTAATATGCCATTTCCTGTGAAAAATTGTCTCCTGCTTTCAGAATTACTACCTTGTTTGTCAACTATATCTTTTTTTTTTATTTCAGTAAAATATTTCTGCCAGAGCTACACCTGTGGGGGAAGAGAAGTGATCTTTTAGGCAGTCTTTTGCCTCTTGATCCTACAAACAATGGGATTTTTTTTCCATGCTGCTTTCTGCATGTAGTATCCCTTTTATCTCTTTCTGACTTAGTAATAAGTTCTTCCATGCAGTTTCATGTTGTGCTGAAGCCAATCTACTGGCAGGTGCAAAAGTATGATCCTGTTTGCTCTTTCCCAGCCTCTCCCATTCATCAGTGTCATCTGGAAGCTTCTGTCTCTTTATTTATGCTGGAACTATAGTATGAGTTGGATTTGCTTCTGATCTGATCACAAAATATTTTTATTGGCAATATCTTAGTTTCCTACCCTGGAGTAGAATGCATGTTACTCCTGTTTGGGAGTAATGTTAGGAACAATCAGCTAGAGGGAAGGAAGCAGGTCAGAAGCACTCAGGTGCAGTTGGAACCATAGTCCTGCACCTGTACTGAAGACAGGAAAAAACAATGGGGATAATTTAATTTTTGTCAATAGACACTATCTTTTCTTTCATAGTACAGAATATTCTGGGTATTGTTTTAAATCTTTAGTTAATCTTGTTTGATCAAATGTTTTCAGGTCTTTTGTCACCTTAGTTAGTGACAACTGTTAATGTACAGACTAGAATGCCACAATGCACTTCTGAGTGGTGTCCTTACTGTAGTATACTAGTATTCTGTGATCCACATTAGCTTGTGTTTCCTTTGTGTGCAATCTAGGGGATAGTTCAAACCTGTAAGTACTTAAGTGTGCAGGTTTCTACTTTACCAGAATTTCTGTATCAGTTCTTCCTGATATTGTATCTATGTGTACTACTTGTCCTTCTCCTCCTCCCCCAGTCCTTTTGTCCATTGTGCTGTAAGCATCTTATACATATCTTACTTAAGAGCCAATTAAAAACCGTTATTTTATGATGACCAGCTGTAAGGGTCTCAGATTAGATATGTGTAAGGGGAATGGTTGGGACAAGTGGAAGGAGCGATGTCCCCTCATTTTGCTCCCATGTTCCTTTGAGCACCTCCCGCACTTCAGAACTTACTCTTTCTCTCAAGTTTCTGGGAAAGAAGTGACAAAAATGAGTAGCAATGACTGGTTTTGAAAAGCTTTCTTAATATTTGCGGTTTTGCGGGAATTAGGTCTTTGTAGTCACTAAGTTCTACTGGTAAACCATAATATATTTGCACAGGATATACAAGTGTGGGTGTTCTGCCTACATTTTTGAAAAATTTTTTTCTTTTACCAGCTAGCATCGTTAAAAGTACCTAAGATAAGTCATAATGAATAAAAGAAATAGGATTTCTTTGCCAAAGTCTCAAAAATAAGTACAGTGTTGGGTTTTGGTTTTTTTGACATTAATTGCTCTGCTACTATAGTTAAATAATTTGAACTTTTGAATCATAGAATCGTAGAATAGTTAGAGTTGGAAGGGACCTTAGAGATCATCTAGTTTCAACCCCCCATGCCATGAGCAGGGACACCTTCCAAAAGACCAGGTGCTCAAATGATAAGAAGTAAGAGTAAGGAGTAAGAATATATATTTTTTTTGTTTTGGGTCACTAATAGAATAAAACATGAGTTCTTTAACATTATGAAAATTTTGGAGAATATTATTAAAGATAATCAGTTGTGAATAGAATTTATCAGTAAAGAAATAAAAGCTTTTATTAGTCTGTTTGACAAGATGATAAAAATCCACATTTTTGTGCTAAAAAATCATTAAACATTTCTACTACGATAGTTTTCAGATCATCTTTAATAGAATTTGAGTAATTTCCACCTCTCAGCAGCAAATAAAATTTTAAAAACAGGGATGCTTTTAAAAATGAAAAAACAGAAAATGCTTAGGTATATTTTTTAGACTAAAATTCATTTTAATATGTATTTAGGTAACTTATACCTTGTTTCAAGACACTGGTTTGTTTGAAATTTTCAAAATCCCAACTCAAGAATTCATGAATTACTTCCGTGCACTAGAAAATGGCTACCGGGATATTCCCTGTAAGTACTATCCGATTACATATGTTTTTCTTTTTTATTAGTGTATCTCCTTTAATGTATATAGTAGTTTAATGTTTAAGAGAGGCATAAAATGTCTGAACTTAGTATATTTTCAATTAATACATGTCAGAATTTAGAACTGATTTAATGAATTGCAACAAAGAATTAGTGAACTCCAAAACTGAATTTGTTAATATGTGAGTTGAATATAATCTTAAAAAAAATTTCAATGAGTAGTTGAATCAAACATTCTGAAGTCAATGGGAGAATATTTGTTGATTTAATAGAAATTTGCTTTAGGCCCATAACAGAATAATAAGAAAATACAGAATTTTGACAGTAAGTATTCATCTTGCTGTTTAGGGTAGTCAGATTTATTGGCAAACAAAACAAGACACCAGCCCCCACCTGCCTCCTCCTATCTGTCCCCCTCCCTCCTTTCCCTCCCGTCACCTCCCAGGTCACAGATGTTGTTTGCACCGACCCAGGTGCTTGTAGGTATCATGGAAGCAATGCTACTGCCTCGCCATCACTGATTTAAAAGCCTACTTAGTCCCTTCCTCACTCTCAGGCAGGGTGAAGTATGCTTAGACGGTGTTTGATATTTATCTAACTTGTTTCTTAAAAACGTTTGGTGATACAGCCTCTGCTAACAATTTAAATTCAATTTTTCCTTTATATGTCATCAAAATCTACCCTAGAGTAAACATGGCACGTTACATTTCTTTTTTTTTCTTTTTGTTCCTTTTGATTATATTTCAGATAATATTTTTGATTATATTTTGATAATTTTCAGATCACAATCGCATACATGCCACAGATGTTCTTCATGCAGTATGGTATCTGACAACACGGCCAATTCCTGGATTTCAGCAAATGCATAATGAGCATATAATGGAAAGTGATATGGGTGTGTATTCACACAGATTATTTTTTTCTTTTGCTGTAAGAATGTTTCTTATGAAACTACAATAGGTAAAGAAAATGACTCTGGAAGAAAACACCTAATTACTATTATCACTCAGATTTATTTTTTTAATTTATTTTAATATAAGGCAGTAGAAATATCACAATGTTAGTACACACCATTCAGAAATATCATGCAGTAGATTTTTAGAAAAAATACTGTGTTTAGTTTGTTAGCCAAGAACACAGGTTCACTTAATAAAGTTTCTATGCTAAATGAAACCTCTGTATACTGCTATAGTCAGCGTATTTTTAGCATTTGAAATCCATTAAAGCAATATTTCTTAACTTTATTGGGAAATTAAATAGATCAAAGAAAAAAATACCAAAGTCAAAGTATTTAATTTAATTGAAGTCCTCAATGGTTTTAGTGTAAAAATGAGTGTTTCAGAATTCTATATTAGATATCACATGCAGACATTCAGGCACTGAACTGACTACCTTAATAACTGCGTAAGAGCATCCCTGAAAGAGAAATAAAGACTTCAAATTCAAATTTTGTATGACATTAGTTGCAATAAAACTTGCTTTTGTGTTGTCTGTGACTTCATGGAATTAACTTTTAAATTTACATTTATAGTTTTTACTAAAATACATGCTATAAACAAAGTATAATTATTCTAAATATACACTTTCATACTAAAATATATGTATTTAAGAAAAATAAAATGGGGAAATTAAGCAGTCTCTAAGAACTGTATTATATGTGCAGTAAAAAAACCCCAACAGCCCAAGGGCTGTAATTTTAAGAAGTAATTTGGGAACTGTATTAAACATCATACAATATATGTTATTTCTTCCTTACTAATTAGCCCCTCTGCTGTCATCTTTCTCTTTTTTCCAAATTTGTCCATGCCCACTGATTGCACCCTATTGCATTTTCTTTCTCTAAGTGTTAAAAGGATTGGGACTGGAGACTTGACTGGAGGAAAGAAAAATGATAAAAATCGTTTTGTTTCCCTTAACAGTAAAGTAAAATTAAAATAAGAAATTATAGTCTCATTGCTTTGGAACTCCTCCAGTCTAAATGTTACTAGGATTTTTAATCTTCAGTTATTCTATTAAGGCAAAGGAAACTCTTTTTATTATGCAGTGACAAAATAAATACTATTGCTTTTTGCTTTCTTTTGGGGTTTTTGTTTTGTTTTTGGTTTTTGTTTTGTTGTGTTTTGGTTTGGTTTTTGGTGTTTTTTTTTTTTTTTTTTTTTACTAAGGTGTGACTTTGTCCAGGGGAAAGAGGAGAATAAAACTGTGAATCTCCTTATCATGCAAATATTTCTAACTTAGTGGGTTTAGTTCCTTTTGCAGTAATTTCTACTCTCCCACGAGTTTTTCCTATAGGTCTGCACATTCAAGAAATGGGCAAATTATAGAAATACTAAGGGAGTTGATGATTGATCCTTTCTTGGCCTTATTGAGGTTGGAGAGAAATTGTAGAATGCTCTTTTAGTGATGTCATTTTAAGAAGGGAATGAAATTCCGGGTCCGCATAACAGCAGGAAGTCTTTCGCAGCATGACAGTAAGGGGAAGGCAAAGAAGTGACAGAGACATTAACGGTACTGTGTAACCATTGGTATCCATGTGGATTTTCCAAGATCTGTAGTTTGGACTCTGAGATGTACATTTTTGCTAGTTTTTTCCTCTTCATTCCCTTCCGTGGAGCAAATTACCTACAAGTGCATTTTAATAATTAAAAGCTTAGATTGTTATGGTTGCTTTCTAATCTAAATGACAACTTCACTGCAATCAAGAGACATAGACTAGATGGCCAGTGTCCCTTGTTTCACTATATTGCTTTCTGTGCTTGATGAAACATTCCTCTGAACCAGCCTTATTTCAACTTTTCTTCAAAATTACTGGTTTATCTATAAACAATGGCATGACTTTTTATTTAAAGTATAACTCTTTCTTTGCTAATTATTCCGCTCCACAATTACAAGGATAACCATATTAGGATTATGTTCACAATAGTATCTGGCTGAGTCATTTAAAATGTATGAAAAATATGAATGAAATAATGTTCTAAAAATAGTTAATTTTTGTATTTTCAATTTTCTTAGATGAAGCTAGTGGTATTGCCCCTGTTCAAGTCAGCTATACTTCTTCAAAAAGTTGTTCTATTGCTGATGATAGTTATGGTTGTCTGGCATCAAACATTCCTGCTTTGGAATTGATGGCTTTATATGTAGCAGCTGCCATGCACGATTATGATCATCCTGGTCGTACAAATGCTTTTCTAGTAGCTACCAATGCACCTCAGGTAAGAAATTCTTTAACCAGAATATTTGTCTCTATCTGAAATAAAAATAATGAAAATTTTCTTCTTCTGTATCCCTGCTGTAGCCTGTTTATGATCATTTGCTCAATTTAAGAAACTGGGAAATGAATTTGTACTTAAGTTGTGTAATTCCCCCCCGCCCACCCCGATAAATTCCAATGGGTTTTGTACATATTGGTTGTGTATGTGTGTAAAAATAATTTTCAGTTTACAAAATTAAAAATAATAACATAAATCAATGCAGGTGAGAGTAAAATTATTTCATAGAGAGCTGGTCCTAGGACTGTCTAAGTAGCTAACTCATGGATATCTTAAACTTTGGGGCTCCTCTGAAATCACAGTGGTGTCTGCAATTACCACAAAAACACAGGTTCCTCTAATAGTCCAATTAACTGCATCACCTAATCTCTGTATTTCCAATTAGTCCTTTATGGTAAATAGCCTTTACCTTTAAGGGAGGGTGAGTAAAATAAGCAGAAATTAGCAAAGCATCCTTGCTTTTATCTTCCACATTCAACTTTATTGTTAGAGAGTAGAAAGAAAGGAGATGCTATGCTCTTCAGGGTCTAAAAGGCAAAGACAAAAGAGGTGAAGGAAATTAAAGCTAAACAAAATAGCAGATAGGAAAAAGAAGGAGAGCAAGAAAGAATTGGAAGGAAAAGCACTGAAGAAAAGATGCCTAAACTGCGTGGTGAAATATTTTTGTCTAAAGACTGGAATATTATCTGGGGAAGAATATTTATGATGGCTATTGGATCTCTTTTAATAAATCAGAAACAAGAAACTTAATAGTAACATCATCTGCAACAACCATAATAATAATAGTAAATCAGGAACAATACAACTTGTCACGAGATGGAGACTTTAAAAGATGGAGACTTTCCAGCCAGTTTTCAACAATTCCTTAATGCAAAAAAATGTTTAAATGTAGACAGTTATGTGTTTCTACTGCAAACAGTATACAAAGAAGGGTAAAAACAAACAATGCAGACATTCATCTCCAGTTTTCAAAAATAAACACATTCATTTTGTTAATAATATCTTCCTTTTCTCAAAACATAAAGATTATTTTGCAGGTTTCCAAATAATTTTTTTCAGGTCCTATTTAATATTCAATTAAATATTTTCTAGGATGTTTTGTATAACCACAGGAGTAGTGAGTAAAATCTACTACTGTTTAATATTTTAATTAACTCATTTACTTTTAAAATGTATTCATCAACATTAAACATAGCACATTGAAAACTAGTGATACTCCACACCATTTTGCATTAACCATGATTCTTAGATGCTTTGGAGTTCTTTTCATGATTTTTTAAAATTTTATTTTATTTTTTAAACAATACTGGAATTAAGAGGAATTAAAAGCATATACTTAGTTCTGGGGCTTTGTTTGGTTGGGTTTTGGTTTTGGGTTTTGTTGTTGTTGTTGTTGTTGTTTTATGGCAGTGTGCATACTCCACACATACTGCCAGGAGCGCAAAGTCTACATTTTAAGTGGTTTGTGTATGTGTGGCTACAGTGTGAATGTAGATGTCACTAAGACATAATTTAGGACTTTTAAGGAAAAAAAACTTTGCTAATTGTTTTGTTTTGTTTGTTTTCTTCTCATCTGCCTTTTTTGTTCCACTTTAACCCTCAAAACTAGAAGGCAAATCATCATTTCCAATAGTTGTTTTGTGGGTTTTTTTCAAAGACTTGTTTCTGACTAGCCCTTAAGCTTCAGAATATTTAATTATAAATTTAAATCTTTACTCTGTCATTTATGATTCTCTGGTGGGGTTTTGGGGTTTTTTTTTGGTTTTGTTTTTTGTAGGCTGTTCTCTACAATGACCGATCAGTCTTAGAAAATCACCATGCTGCTTCTGCCTGGAATCTTTTCTTATCACAACCAGAATACAATTTTTTATCAAATCTTGATCATGTGGAATTCAAGCGTTTTCGTTTCTTAGTGATTGAAGCAATCCTTGCCACAGATCTCAAGAAGCATTTTGATTTCCTTGCAGAATTTAATGCCAAGGTTTGTTACATTTTGGTGTCTGTGCTGTGCTGTGATAAACTGATGTTAGTGTTGCTACTTGGTTGTTTTTAATACTGCATTTAAACTTGCATTTAAAGGTTCATATTATTTAAATTACTAAAAAATGCAAATACAGAATTTCCTTTTTACAAACCAATTCTAGATTGTTTTGTAGATTACCTGATAAGCCTAGCAGATGTGACATGGGGCTCACAGGAGACCTCACTCATATTTCATGTTTCCATCTTCTGAAAGATAGTAAATGCCTTTTTTTAACTATATAAGACAGAAAATTATATAGAAAAATTATTGCAAGTATCTTGTTGTTGAAAGCCTGAAAAAAATAACATTGATGAATAGTTTTAACATTATTTTTAAAAATGTATGTGCTCAACTAAGGTCAATGATATCAACAATCATGGTATAGAATGGAGCAATGAAAATGATCGACTGCTGGCCTGTCAAATATGCATCAAACTGGCAGATATTAACGGCCCAGCAAAAGTTAGAGAGCTACATCTGAAATGGACAGAAGGCATTGTTAATGAATTTTATGAACAGGTGAGTATGGAAAATGTCATTTACTCTTTTTTTTGATGACAGGCAGATGATCAATTCTTTGCATTACCAAATGTATAACTAAATTAAACATTGTTCTTTGTGTTAAATCTGCAGGTAAGGTATTTCCATCTTCTCTTTCTGAATACTAAAAACGTATTTTTATAGGTAGCATGCTAACATCATCTTTTACTTCTTATCAATTGTGTTAGAAGCTTGAAAACAAGCTCGCTGCCAGTGTTGTCCATTTTTCAGATATTAAGTAGGGGGTTTTTGGCTTTTTTTTCTTATGATCATACTGATTAACCAAAATAACAACTTCTGCTTTGGGAAGTTAAGTTCATTGGAATGTTTCTACGTCAAAGAATATGGATAGAATCCACAACACTGGAAATGTATATTCAGCTAACTCTTAGTGTAAGGACAGAAGATATTTCAAAACTTTCAAGTTTAAATATGTAAAATACACATTAGTAACTAACAGCATTAAAATGTAAGTAAGATTTTTACAGTGGAACTTTCTTAACTGGAAAAAAGTCTGAAAATTTGTTGCCTGGTTTTTCATTTCCAACTTCTGTTAAGTTCCCTGAAATATATTCTACATTTCTACTCTGTTGTTTTTCTGTAGTCAATTTTGTGAGGAGTTAACTATTTATGAGGCAACAACCAAGGATTGAAAAATATTTTTCAAACAAGGAAGATAAAAGTAAACAACAAAATCACTTGGGAGATTGAAACAATAGCAATAATAATCCGAAGTGCTTACACTTACTGTAAGATCTTAGTAAGTTTCTCCCTTAGGAAAAACTTTCTTAAAACAATCAGGTCCACAGATGTGCTGAGATAAATGATTATAACTCAGTTGTGTATGAGCAACTGTTCAATTTTTTCTTCTTCAATTTATAAAATGGGAAAAAAAACCCCAAATCAAACCACTTTATTCTGGATGTTACAGTTCATTTCATTCTATGACTTTTGGGGGAAAGCCGTAATCAGAATGCCTTACTCTAGCTGACTACTTTCCCATTTTCTCTGTTTATCAGCTCAGCAATTGAAGTCAAATCTCTGCCTGCTGTGAAGCTGTCCTGTAAAGGCAGAGGAATAGGAGCTGCAGTAGAACTAGGTCTCCATCCATGCACAAGGGTATCTCGCAGCAAAGCTGAAAGGAGGATTACGGGCTATGCAAGTCTGAGACATTATGTATCTTCATTTTAAATTGGCCTAATTACATTTTAATTCACATAGTCTATACTATTATTGCCCTTAGTAAAAAAGATACAATCCATGTGATGTTTACTTGGTTCCTTAAAAGTAATCTTTAGAATAAAAATTGAAAATTAATTTTTTTCATTTGTTTTTCAGGGTGATGAAGAAGCAAGTCTTGGATTACCTATAAGCCCCTTCATGGATCGTTCTTCTCCACAGCTTGCAAAACTGCAAGAATCTTTCATAACTCACATAGTTGGCCCCCTTTGTAATTCCTATAATGCAGCTGGATTGCTTCCAGGAGAATGGGTTGATGAAGAGGAGGAGGATGCAGAAAGTATTGAAGATGATGATGGAGCACAGTTAGAGAGTGATGATGAAGAAATGGAAGATGATCTTATTTTAAGTAAGTTTCTATATTTCGGTTGGCATATATAGTTGTCATTTAATAGGTTCAGACATAGCGATGGTGGTTGAAATTGTGTAGTAGAAATATTGTAGATTTTGCAGTTAATGCTGCTTCATAAATTTTACTCTTTTAACAAAATTTTTGTTCATACCAGGAGATTTGCAATTTGAAAAAGAAACTCATTGTTATCCTTTGCCATGTCACTATTTAAATATTCTGATTAAGCATCTATATTTTTTGCTCAAATTTGCATCTCTTAAAACATGCCATTGGTTTTGTATGTGTAAAATATAATTACTTTGAATCTCAATCAATCAAATATGCTTATAATTTTACAGAAGCTCAAAGAAAAAAAGGTAGACGAATATTTTGCCAGCTAATACACCATCTCAGTGAAAATCACAAAATATGGAAGAAAGTGATTGAAGAGGAAGAAAAAAATAAAGCTGAAGGAGCTAAACTGCTGACTGAGATCTCATCTTTACCTCAAGCAGATGAAATTCAGGTTATTGAGGAAGCTGATGAAGAAGATGAGCGACAAGTAGGAGAAGACAAGACATGCTGAGAAAACTTCAGTGGTGTCCAGTATGATGATCGCCTATTTTTTTTCACTGTGCTGACTTTTGCCTGACACAGTTCACATAAAATTGAAAGGCCTTAATACTGTGAGAGGATTCTTTCTACTCTAGTGGAATCCCACTCCTATGCACTTTCACCACACAGAATATGAAACTTTATTCAAAGATTGAGTATTGTATACCCTGATGCAAAGTTCTTTATGCCTTAGTTGGTATAAAATATTCTGATACAATGCTGCCTTGCTGAATATGGAACTCTTCTTTTCCTTGAGGTACCTGCAATTTTTAAAAAAACATTCAGTGACTTCAGTTACCAAAGCGGCAAGAACTTTTGCTAACAAGGAAATGTGGGATGAATCCTAATATTGTCTTGAGTTCTTTATTTCATGTTATTTTTGAACATGAATAAGAAAAAGTCTGTGCCTATATGAAAACTATGTTACTGTTGCAGTGCAAGCCTGTTGTGGGGTGTCTACTTAGTGCAGTAGTGTGCTTAATGTAGTCATCTCAGAGCAACTGTTCAAGAACTGTGACATAAATGCTGAATTCTGATATTTGTGGTTTAAAAAAAGAAAAAATATCCAGGTGCATCTATTTCTGATGCTTTTTATTATTGTGCATAATCTAATGTTTTATTTTTGCAGAAAATATTCAGGTTTGCAGTGGGTGTTCATGGTAATTCATTGAGTACAAGGCCATTATCATCTTTTGCCTTGCTGTTTTATGGTAGATCATTAAAAACCTATTCAGCTACTTAAATTATTAAGAAATCTTATTCTTTTAGACATAATGCTATGTTTCCTGCCCTTACTCAGGTTCCTGTTTAAAAAAAAAGTCAACCACAACATAGATTTTTATCTGGTATTAAATTTTAAGGAAATAAGATCGTATTTCATTTATTCTTTGTATGTAAAATTTTAGGAGAATTAAAGAGTTAAAAAAGAAAAAGACATGAACTACTGTTTCAAAATGGCTAGTGTATTTTAATGTGCCCCACATCTTTTCTTCCATATAGCTTATGTTGCCTTCAAGTTTGATGTACATCCTGAAATATACATATGGAAAGCAAAATGTGAAAACTTCATGTAAATCCTAATAGTAAGACGAATATCACCATACTATATTACATTTTTAGATTGTTGAGTTTTTAAATAAGAAATTTAGACATTCCCACAAATGTATTTTTAGGAACACTGCCATTGTAGGTCTAACTTTAAAAAAAAAACAGACCATAAATTAGTCTACAGGTATGTAAGCTAGTTTTAAAAGTCCACTTTTTAGTACTAAACATTTATATGCTGTGCAGTTGAATTGAATAAAAACAAATGCACACATGTGCAAGTTGCTAAATGTATCTTAGCATATTTGTGTTTACATTTACATCAGTTGACTTTGAAAAAAGTTAACATTCCTAAGATAACCTTGTGTAAATTGTATTGCGCTATTTTACACAAACAGATTTTTATTTTGCTCTTTGGCCAGTCTAAATAACTGAAAGGAATTCTTTTTATATTTTCCACCAATAAGCTTTTTGTTGATCCATTTAGAAAACCACTGAGAAATGCTTTTCCTATTTTATATATTCAGTGCCAAATCTCCCTTTGCTGCCATTATTACTATCACTGCATTTTTTTTTTGTAACAGGAGCAGTGTTAAAACCAGGTATTTCTGTCATTAATAAAATGTTGCACTGTTGAAGCTGGCACTTACTGATCATTCACTTGTATTTTACATTTGTTGTCCGTATATTGTCCTAACAGATAATTTGAAGACTACAGAAATTATGCTTGTTTCAGTATGCTGCATTCTCAGCATTTTATGTTTAGCCTGTGTGTTTGTATGTAAAAGAATCACTTTAATGGTGTTTAGTTTGATTTTTGCTTTGACTTAAACAAATATACAAATGAGTTTGTCTAAAGTTACTGTAATACTATTTTACGTTACAGTTTTCCATTTAGTTTCCTTTAAAAAATTATTATTAAAAATTAATATAAAAAAGCATAAGAAGGTAAAAATAACATTTTATCTTTTACTGAAGCATTGGCAACATTTATATCTGGTGACAACATTGCTGGAAACTTTTTTGTCTCAGGTTTCCCTTAAATTCTTTAGAAATACTGAAACTTTTTTTTAATTTGGAAACAAGTAACAGGCCTCAGTATTTAATAAACTATAATGCCAATATGTATTACCAATCAGATATCTTCAAGTTACAATAGCTTGCTTCTAAGATATGTTGAATTATGAATGTATTCAGAAGCCATCTTAAAATGTCTGTTATTTATGTATACATAATATGTAACATGGTTACTCTAAGAGCAAGGGTAAAAGAATGTACAAATGTCATCAAAGGTCGGCTCAGGGCATGTTTGCAGAATTGGATGTAACTGTAATTGAAGGTGTCTTAATCTTTCAAACACAGTGATGGAGAGTCATTTGAATGTTGATTGACCTGTTGTCAACAATAATATATCTCCATATACGGCAATCACTTTTATTCTGGTAACAACCCACTGAGAAATTACAACCAATTTAAATCTGTGACCACACTTCAGTTCACAGCTACCAACGGATGATAAGGAGCACAGAAAAGTACACAAAAGAACACTCAAAATACTTTCTAAAGCAACACTTACCACTTTTTTTTTTTTTCTGTGAAGGAGGCCAAATTAGGCTAAGCTGAAGTTTATGCCGCTACGGTAGACATACCTTTTATGGATAATATTCTCAGGTTTAAGTAAAGTCTTCAGCCCCTTTCCTATCAAGAGTCTCCCGTCTCCTCATTGCCTTCTTTTACAATGTGTGTTGGATTACTTGCTCCTATGTGTACAGTGCATACTGAACAAGACTACAAAGTTTTCTGTAAGGACCCAATTCTCTCCATGCCTCTGGAGACCTCTGCATGTTATGGTGGTGCTCAACTAGTCAAAAGGAACTACTTGGATCCTCTTCCTGTGAGTTCTTCCTCCATGACAAAGGTAGACAGCAAGTCTAAGATTCAAAATGAGAGGACTGGTGTAACATTACTTAAGGTAAGTCCAAATTAACAAAGTTTGCACAAGACCCGTTTTGCTCTGTGGGTAGAACCATTTTTTCTTTGTAGTTCTTGCATTCAGTTTTAGCCATGAGTGGCAGGTGAATCAACACAAGGAGTTGGCAACAGCTCACTTTTAGCTCTGGTGCTTCCTCCTGGGCAGGCACAGTTGAGGCTGAGCTTCTGGTTCCTCAAAAAGTATATACAGAATTTAGATAATCAAGTGCGTAGCACTAACATTTGCAGGGCAGTACTTTCCCTTTTGTCCAAAAAACATTTGAGAGGGTGTGAGAGGTGCAGAATTGTAAGCGTCTCGTACACTGATGAGTGTGAGATCGGGAATCCCATTTGTGAGACATGCTCTGGAGTAAAAGCATGGTATTAACTTACGTGATGAGAATTAGAAAGGAGAAGTAGGAATGGTGCATGTGTGCACGTGCACACACACACAAAGATATGTTCTTACTCAGAAGAGAGACACTGTTTATTGTTTCAGGTCAGTTCATTGGCTTCAAAAGAATACGGAAACAAGATATGTTTAGTAAATCAGAATATTTGGATTATTAGAAATGAAATTAAAATAGAAATGAAAATTAAATTGTACTACTAATAACAATACAATGATCATAACTTAAGTTTGATGCAAGTTTTAAGGTATCTGATTTTTCTGTGGCCAATAAAGATTAGATGAGAGAAAATAAAGATACAAAGTTAATTAAATGAGGTACAAAAAGTATGATCAAGGCAGCGTTTTATTTTAAATTTTTTTTTCTCCAACTTTCTTCAGAACTGTGTTTCTGTACAACATCATGTCTGTGTTAAGGCAAATGTGGTAATGAATTGCTTCCATTTTTGCAATGAAGAATTTTCCTTTCGATATCTTCTGAAGTAAGCCTTTAACTTGCTATAAGAATCATACTGCAGATTCTCAGAGATTAAGCTGGCAAAAGAACACAACTATTAATTGGTTTGATCTTAATTTAATAGGGCTGTAAGCAATTAGTACTTTTGTCCTCTGCTAAATGAGAAAAAATGTCTTATATTTCAGAGGAAACAGGAAAAATATGGACTTATGGACTAAGCTGCTATAGAATAAACTTTCCAGTGCACTTGAGTTTCTAGTTGGCAGTGACTGCCCTGGCATAGTGTATATCCCCTCACATCCTTAGCAATCCAGCTAATAGATACATAACTCTGAACTGAGCAATCTGTCTCAATGGTTTTGTTGTCCATTTGTTATCCTCATTTGTCTAAGACATTTCTGGCATAGACTGAAGTTATACTTCTGGTTAGTCACATTTTTGTTGTCTGCAATACAATAAAAAAAAATAGTAACAAGCAATTGCTTGTTTTGTTAATAATAGCATTAATGGTTACAGTAAAAAAGAAACTATTTTCCTTTAGTACTGAGGTTGAAACATCTGTCCAGAAATTGGCTGACTTTAAATGCTATTGTTATGATACAGCCTGTTTACTGAATAATGGATGCTTAATGTGTTTAAGTGATTGACACTTGGTTCTATGTGACACTACAGGCACCCTTTAAAAAGGGCACAACACAATCAGAAATATTTGACCGGAAGGCTTCTTTTGGATTCTGTACACCATGAGTCATCTTCTGATTGTTGTACTTCAGGAGATCACAGGTGATAGCAACTGGTGTCTATGATAGGTTCTGCTACCACAGGCTGTATTACCTGGCAGAATGTTACAATCCATGAAGTCTAAGTAAAGAGAATAAAAGTCTTATACAGAGGAGAAACCTTCTGCCTTTTGCTCTATCTGCGAGGTTTCAGAAAAATAAAAATGTGTAACATCAAACCAATAGAGCCTTTAAATAATGGCGAGAGACCATAGTATTTCAAATGATTCCTTCCATTCACCTTGTGATTTGTCCATGTTCTAAATATCCTGCCAAAAAAGGTGATGAGTCACTTCTGACTCATTTCTCCAGATCAGCAGAACCCTTTGCACCTTGAATGAGATCAAAGTCTTTTCATTTTACTTGCATATATAACAAAGACTAATGCTTACCTTAAAATGCAAGTATTATACCAAAAATCCAAAGTGTAAACTTGGCATTAGTAATTGCACATGGGGAGCAGACTGCAGACTTTGTCACCTGTGCCAGTTAGATGTGAAAACTTGCTCCTATGTGTGGTCATTCAAATAAAATTAGTATACCCCTCTTTATTTTGTCATGACATTCATCCTACTAGAATTTATTTATCTCTGTGGTATTGCCAATTTATCTGACTCATATATTAACTAAGCTTTCTCTCAGTCAGAGAAATGAATGAAGAAGCCTTCTTATTTATCTTGGAGAAGGAGTTTGTAATAATTTTCTTCTATTCATCATAAGTAAGGCATTACAGAAATACTGCTTATAATTTCAGATGTCACACCCAAGGAAAAGTATCTGTCCATTAGACAGATTGCAGAATTCTGGTACAGACCAGTAAGACTGACCAGAAATGTGGAAGACATGGCCTAAATAGAAGGAGAGAGGTTAAATTAATTCATGAGATTTTTTTTCTGAGTCTAGAGAAAAAGAGACTTAAGTGAGATATTCTAAGATTTTAAATGGTTAATAAGGCTGCATCAAAGAGCAAAGTAATCAGAATAATGTTTTCATTGTTTAGGACAAGAAGTAACAGCTTTAGATTGCAAGAAGAAAGATTCAGGCTCAACATGGTTAATTGTCTAAGGACTGAGAGGGCTGTGACTCACTGAAATAGATTGCATTGGAGTATGAAGCAAGTCTTTAAAAATAAAATTAAAATGTCTGAAAAACAGCTTTCAGAAAACCGTTATTACTGGGTCAGGTGAGTGAACTGTGTGACTTACTGAGATTCTTTCTGGACCTATTTTTAAAATACTAGTACTAGAGATGAGATCTGATGTGGATCACTTTAAATACCAATAAGAAAATGTGCACAAGGATAGAAAATAGTCAAATAATAACATTCAAACAACAGGAATCAGATGTGTCAACTGAATCTCTGTCTCAGTGAATATTAAAAGCTTTTCATTTACTGAGTGTTTAATTGGTAATACATCTCCCATCAGAAACAGTATTTTTATTTGAGGGAGAAATCTAGAATCCTTTTGAAAAAACAGACACGGTTTGAAGCTCAGCCAGAGTTAAAATTCTTTCTAGTTGTCTCCTTATGAATAAATGGAAATGCAGTAGCCAAAATGTTTAAAAAAATATGATTGTCTAAAGTTAGTCTGCTAAATCTTATTATATTTTAAATATTTTTCAAGCTACATGGTTCTCTCTAGATCTTAAGAAAGTGCATACTTAAGACATTGGGAGGTGTTGGATGCTTACAAAGAGGATTAGTTTAAGCAAGTGGGGGGTTTAGATAAATTTTATCCTTTAGCACTGAGTTTCATTGCAATCAACAATGAATTATTCTTACAGTCTCTTTTCAAATATATAATTGTGGCATTCATTATGACATGAAGAACTTGAATATTCTATAGACTATCTACAATTTGTGATGAAGTAAATGCGATACTAAGGTATGTTGCATTTCCCTCTATACTGTTAGTTTAGACTGTACATTCTTTGAGAGAGAAATAGTATGTCTCTATACAACATAAAATACAGTGGAACAAGATCTGAAGGTGCCTTGTAGGGGCTTTAAAAAGCAACTTCTATGCTTCCAGAGAAAGCAATTAAATTAGCTTCCTAAGCTATATAGGCACAAGAAGGGGCATCAGTACCTATGTTTTTTCTGGAAAAATTAGGCATGTTCACCAGCATTATTATTTTAACTGCGCTTATTGTGCAAGTTGAAGAGAATAAAAAGGGCATTTGGGCTCCTTAAACAGGGATGCATAGGGAGAAATGAAACTTAATTACCTGAGAATAACTGGAATTCTTTAAGAAGTTTTATCTATAGTGATTCTATTACCTAACTTTCATTCTTTATTGGTATAAAACCCTAGCTGGATTACCTATATTAGTGAAGGACCTGAAGAACAGTTGAGCCATCCTTTATTCCCTCGCTTTAATGAGGGTGTAAGAGTGTCCATGAAGCATACAGCGTGGACCTTGTTGTCTACATGTTAATAGTGGGACTAATGTGGTTAAGCATCCTAACAAATCAACTGTAATGTAAAAAGATCATTTGTTTAGATGTAATATTTTTTTCATGCTTCTGATAAGTCATTCCTTATACATATTACAAATATTTATTTTAAGATTTTTAGCATGAGTGTAGAAAGGAAAGTCAGTACATGAAAACAGCAAGGGAATAAATAGTAAGTTTATTCTGTTTTCTGGCATATTACTATAGGCTGGTATATATCACATGTAAAATTTTAGGCAAGCAGCCATCTGCTGCGGTAATAGTAAACTATTGGATTAGATCGCACATTACTGATATGCTCCATTATTTTAATGGATCTAATCTATTTGGAATGTTACTTATTCAGAAGAATGTAACAAACGTAATGTCTCCTGAAGTCTGGCGGTCTTCCTAAGAAATGACAACTCTGAGTATGAGTTCTGCCTAATTCTAATCACATTGACATCAAGATAGCTGACAGCCTTCAAAATATCTAAAGGGATAATCTAGAAATGGAAGAATGTGCTGATCTTCAAATTGTATTGTATGAAAGGACAGAATAAGGCATAGTATTTCCAGAACAGAAGTTTAATTTGATCATGATTAGACAAAGGGCTTGAATTATGAGCCAATGCCAAAAAAACACCTCAGACATCTAGCTGCTGTGAAAATGTAGGTCTGTACCTTCGCAGACCAATTTATACTGAGAGTTTACCTTCCAAAATTTTACTGAATAGTCCACTGTACTTGGCTGTGTTATCTTGTGTTTTCATCATTCCATCTATCTTACCCAAAGATAAATTCCAATCTGGCATCTTCACCATTATGATTTTTTTCTTCCCTGTTTGTCCTTAAACCTTACATTTTCCCATCCAATGCATTGTTGCAAAATTTACATAACACTATTTTCACCCCTTTTTTGAAGTGATTTGACTGTCTTTTATTGTGTTCTCTCTGAACTTGCTAGTTTTCAGGTGAATGTGCTATCTTGACATCATCTACCTCATCTACTCACTAGTGCTTGTACAAACAGGCTCAATTCAAGCTAAAAAAAATTGCAGATTAATAGTTTATTTTTGCTATTTGGACAGCCTGCATCAGCATTAGATTCAGAATCTAATTGTGTAGCAGAACAACATACTAAATCAAGAAAAGACGTACTTGCTATGTGAAGTCAGGCTGCTTTAACACCTGAATGGCTGTCAGAGGTTTGGAGTTCAGAGAGAACAGTAAATTTGATAAGCTGGTGATTGAGACAGGAGGGACTTCTGTAACCTTACGTCATTTACTTCTCATGCTGAAGACTGGGCAAATAGAACCAGAGCACAGGAGAAAGTTCTGATAAGTGATTTTAAAATTTCTGTAACAATTCAGGAATAACTCTCCTCACTGCTAGTTATATGCCTGATCCTTCATCTAAAGCTGTTCATAACATTCACCTGGTTCCTAATTTAAAGATATTTCACCTTGACTTCTATTTATATTCTCGTCTACTTACTGAAGAGATCTTTTATCAACTTCTTGGTCTCTGATTAGGTAGCTGTAGACTGTAATCAAGTCACTTCGTAAACCAAGCAAATGAATTGTCTTCAATGTGTCACTAGCTAGTATGTTCTACAGTACATTTCTGTGGTGTATATTCTGGAGACATGCTTGAGCCTCCAACTTACCCAAATACTTTCTAACAGTGCCAGTGTGTCACCAAGTCCAAAATAATAAATCATTCAGAAATGGAAGCGTATTAGCTTGGACATGGTGCTGCCCTGATATGATGACATATTATTTGGTAAGCTCATAAATCAGTAGAGGTATCTTGCAGCAATCCAGAATATATAGTATAAACATATTCTTAGTCATTTTTATGGCTTTATAGGAACACTACCATTTTTTAAAATGCTCCTTCAGTTATAGACAAAAGGATACAGTACTCAAGGGACACTTGTGCCAGCACCAAATACAAATATAGCTTCTGTATACTCACTCGATATTCTATCAGTACAAGATCTTTTGGCTGCACAGTTAAAGTTCATGTTTAACTAACAACCCACAATGAATCCCAAGCTCTTCTAGAATTACAGCTTTTCAATATAGATTTCCCTCATCTTATGCCTGTTTTCTGTGTCATTGGCTCATAGACATCTGAATTTATATTTGGACATGTCCAAAAAGGCCAGAGTCCAGAAGGAAAGACCTTCCTTCTATTGATATTGGATCTGGCCCACAGGAGGTCAAAAACATACCCTGTGAAATTAATAGATTGTAGTGTGAGTGTATGAAATGAATGCAAATCAACTGAATTCTTTTCAGGATTACAATTTTATAACTTCTGCAACATTACTAGAAAATAGAGTGATCTTGTATTGAAAGCACAATGATGATGCTTAAGGAAGGACCACCAGAAAAAATGCAGAAAGATCCATGACTTCACTTCAGGCTCTGGTCAAGTCTAGTTACAGACAGGAACATTTGGAGAAAGATGCTGAGTACCACTGAATAGAGGCAATGCTAAATTCCTGCAGCACGTCAGATCATCCTTGTGCAGTACAGTTATCATTAACACTGCCTACGTTGTGGCTACAAAATTGGTCTCCTGCTTGGAGTACACTGAAATTTCCTTTGCAAGAAAACCTGGTGTGGGGAAAAGGGAGACGTGCACATCTATTCAGCAATTTTGCTGTCAGTAGGAAGAAGGAAGGGGAATGAGTCCACAAGCACACAGAATGGTTGTTAAGAGGAGGCTGGGTTAATAAGCAGAGAAAAAAGTTGAAGTGGATTTTTTACCAGGACAAACTAGAAAAAAGAATGATTCAAAACTGTACAGGATTGAAAGTAGCAAAGGCAAGTTGAATATGCATTTTTAGCTACATTTACAGCAAAAAGTCGTTCACTGCCTTTGGGAACGGCAGTGGCGTTACAGAGAAGGTAAGCGAAAGTTTCTTCTTGCGGTTGTGATACACCTGTACGTGGAAACAGTGCTTCCAGTTCTAAACTATCAGCATGAATTGAAAGAGGTAACTCTGCAAAAGATAAAAATGAGAGGATTATAAATACTGGAGGGAGTAAAACTTAAGAAAATGGTGAAACCAAGAGTCCAATAAATGGCGAAACCAAGAGCTCAATAAATTGCATTAATATACAGAAAAGGAGAGGTTACAACTTAAATTTCAAGAAATCTTTCCATCAGTATCTGGATGTGTTGTTTTAATCCAAAGCACTTAAAGCCAGATAGGAAAAACTTCTGCAAATCGGAATGATCTTACCTCGACACATTATTTAATGTCTTTTTTTATCCTTAAATTCTACAACCAGAAAAAGATATACTGGTTAATATATCAAGATTTAATCCCCAAACTATGTTAAATAGAAGCCAGCTATGCTAGATATTTCAGCTGTAGAAAACTATCACCTGGAAATTCTGAACATCTGGCTGGCTATTGATGTGCATTACTAATCAATCTTGATACAATGGAGAAATTCCAGAGGACTGGAAAAACTATTATTATATTAGTATTTCAAATTATTAAATTGGACCATTAGGGTAATTCTGTCAGAGGTAAAATAGGGAAAAAGCGGATAGAGAATGCAACATGTAAATATAACTAATACAAATACGGATTTATAGAAAAGACAGCTTGTCAAATGTACTTGATTGCTTAAATGAAACCGTAAGTTGGCAGATAATGGTAAAAGTTTGGACTAATATTCTGAGGCTTTTATAAGGCGTTTTGATTTAGAAACCAGAATGACATATAATCAATGTGATTCTCATTAAATGGATTAAAGACTACCCAGGAGTTAGATCTCAAAATACCTCAGCAAAAGGGAATTATCCCTGGCCAGCTGCATTTTAAGCATAGCCCCAGCAAAAACTGGGTTTTGATTTATTGTTTTTTAATCCTCCCCCCACTTCAATTAGAATTATTGGAATCATGTTTTAACCAGAGGATGTCCTAGAGTTCTTGCAACCCAGAAGGCAAGCCTAGATACTAACAACACACTGGCTGTCTGATCTAAGCGCACAGGGTGGGATATTACCATAAATCCCGATCTGTAGCACTGAACTCTTCTGATTGGGATTGCTTCATACTGAAGGCACCTAAATTTGGTAGATTCCACAATTTTTACTTAAGCATTTCACAAGCACCCAAAACCTACTTACGCAAGTATCCAGAAAAGCCTCAATCATGACTCCTAAGCCCCACTGTTTGCCAGTATATTAGGAGTGATTTATTCATAGCTTTCATGGTGTGCCCAATGCAATCAGGCTTCTCTCCTTCCTCTCCTTTTTGAATCTTACATCTTCTCTACAGGAAGGCAGTTATTCAGCAAGAGCAGCAGCCTGCCCACCCTCCTCACAGCACTAGGAACGTGTGTTGAGATGCTCTCTGTGGGACACATGGGTCTGACTATCCTCAGAGTAAGTAATTTAATTTGGACCTGCTGCATCTTAAGTCAATATTATATAAGTGGACTGGTATTAGCTCTGTTTGATCTTTGTCTGTTGCTGTTTCAAAAGAAAGGAAGTATTTCTGTTTAGTAAAAACTGAAAACACCAGGTCAGCAGAAAATCACCAATTCCTGCCTTTGAACTTTTCTGTAGCTCCAAGTTGAAGCATAAGCTGTATAAAGAGCAATGTCCAATATTCAGCCTTGTCCTTAAACAGCCGTTTGCTCAGTGTCTGTTCTGTTCTGTTCTGAACCCCATTCTGAGGCCTCACTTCTCCCTGAACATACCATATTTAGACTGTCGGGTTCTCCTGTAGGGCCTGCATGCACATATACTTATCTTCCAATAACCATAAAGCAAGAGCTGTCAAGAATAAAAAATGAAGCTGGCAGAAGTCAAGAGTAGCCGGTACACCTAAAACTTGTGCTTAAAATCCATTTAAAATCTGTTTCTCCCCGCCCTATTCCACTTCCAAAAAAGTCTCTTCGCTGGTTGGACTTGTGAGCTTATTTTCTTGACTCGGAGTATAGATGCATGTGACTCTGGTAACAAAACCACTGCTTTTTCCAGACTGCTTAGGCAGAGATTAATCATTACATAATGCTTTGCGTTAGGAGGCAATGGAGGATGTGTCTGGAAATGCAATAAGCTGCCAAAAAAAGGTTGCTGTAATTGTCAGGAGATGACAATAATTGAACACTTCATATATGTTACTAAACGAGAAGCAAGACATAAAAGATCTTAAAAGTGAGTTCACACGGTTATCTGATTCATTAGAAATTATGACCAAATGGGAAGGCAGGGCAAGGAGAAGGGAGGATTAAAATACTTTAACAGACAATTTGTTTGTCAAGGCTGGAAAAGATAGTTTATTCTGAGTTACAGAAATTTAAATAGATACCTTTAAAATTTAAATAGATACCTTTTTAGCTATGTAATTTTAATGGAAAATTATAAAGAACAGCTCAGCTGGAATAATGTAAATGAGATTTCCACAGATGAATCTGAGTATAAACATTTTGAGCCATATTCTTCATGTTTATAAAAATATCCTTTCAAAGTAAAATGGCTTGTTAAGTAATTAAATATAACTGTATCAGAAGTTAGATTCAAAACAGACTTCTGGAGTGGAAACATCAACTTTAAACACAGGTTGTGTTTCTCATTTTAGGTTGAGGGTTTTTTTGTGAAAACCAAGTAAAAAAACTTAAGTATTAACTTGTGCACAAATAGAATTTATCTGCAATTCCTTTAAATTTTTGTTCTCCTGAAATGAACACAATTAGAAATAGAAGGCAAAGTGGATCCTTAGCTGCAACTTGGAGCATTGTCCTCCACCTGACAATCTAGACCCTCCTCCTCACCGTCTTTCTGCACAGATGAGGTATGGCTGTGGTTGTAATGTCATGCCTAATCTTGGTTTGAGATCTGGAATCACACCATGAGGAAAACACAGGTGAAATCGTTGTAGCAATGAAGTAAAAAACAAAAACATTTCCATTCGAGCTAGTTGTTCTCCAAGACAATGTCTTCTTCCTGGATTGAAAAGAAAGTTTTGAAAAGACTTCAAATGTGTTCAATTACATTTTCCCTCTAGTTATGAATAAGAATGGTCTTGTAATGAATAAGAATGACCATTCTTATCCTCTTCTGTAAGGAAGGTAATAATTTATGGCAAGAAACAGATTTGAAAGAATTTGTCCCTCTCACTAGACAAATGCCATTGTAACTTACTCTGTCAAATCTATTTAGATAAGCTATTAGCTACGTTATCTTATCTTGACGTGCCGATCTAGACAGAAGATGTTTTTAAAAAAGTATACAGTGAATTTCAGCCTTTGTCCCCTGCTTCATTACATCTACTGCCAATCATTATTATCTGGCAATTATTATAACTTGTTAAGTAGAAAGATATGAAACAGGTCTGGATAATGCCTTTAAATAAGAGTTCTCATTCCATGTATGACTAGTTACAGGGAGTAAACGTGGTTGTGGAAGACACAGATGAATGGATAACAACATCTGGAACTGGTAATGTCAAACAGGCAAAAAGAAATGTAAAGAATACACAATAAAGATGGACTTCATCAAATCTAACTTTGGCCATTTAGAATGTTGTGCATCTGTTCCAAGGGAATTGTCTTGCCTTGGGTCCTTCTATTTTTTGGAGAAAGAGTATCCTAGATACCTAAACCAAGTCACACTCCAAGCAAGGCTTTGTCTTTCTATGGGCTGTGGAGGTAGCCCTGGCCATTAGTTTAAATAGAACACTTGATTTTTAGGTTGATAATCGTATGTAAGGTAAATTATCCCCTCCTACAGGCATCAAAAGACAAATCCATAATGATTTAAGACTGCCAGAATATCTCCTCAGGATAGAACGCAGTGCTACATGCTGACACTAAAGCTAGTTCTGAATAAAATCTGCAATTTCTAGTGCTGATCCAAGTGCTGAAATTTGAAAATCACAGGTAATTGACATACAGGTGTAAATCACCTGTATGTCATGAATTTAGCAGCAAATGACTATTAATGGTGAAATGAATAACACTTATGTACTGCAATGATATAAAATGTATAGACTCCTCAGATAAAAAGATATTGTGCTGTCTTTTTTGTTAGTTTATATAATAACGAGCTTATCTACATAAAAGATATTATGCTGAAACATGTTATGCCAGAGTCCATTATATTGAATATCTTTAAAACAGCTGTTCTATCAGAACCGTGGATATTTTATATCATTCTATCCATTCCTGATTTATTTCCATCACTTATATGTTACACATTTCTAGATTTATGAAAAAAAAACAGTGGAAAGAATCACTCTTACCCAGAGAAAATGGAATAAATGCCTCTTTCTTGACAAACTGCCCACTGCCGTCCAAAAATCTTTCAGGAAAAAACACTTCTGGGTTGCTCCAGTATTTTTCATCAAAATGAACTGAGTAGAGGTTTGTAATGACTGTAGTGCCTTCAGGAATAGAGTAACCACGCACAACGGTATCTTTGGAAGTCGCATGAAAAATACCTAGTGGAGCTATATTACAGAATCTTAGAACTTCATGTAGAACAGCCTCAGTGTACGGCATTTTGCATTTCTCTTCTAAGGCAGGCATTTTGTTTGGGCCAATGACTAAATCGATTTCTTTTTGAACTTGCCCTGTTAGGAACAGGAATAAAAGCTGATGGTTACTGTGTAATATCCTTTATCTTTTAATTTAAGCTATAAAATACATACTTTTAAGAGGATACGGAAACATACGAAATCTTATCTAAAATATAGTAGCTTATGAGCTTTTAAATTTTGATTCTATATTCCTTATCCTGCTAGCAGGAATTAGTACTAGCATATATACCAGCAATCTTCATTTCATAAGTAATTATTCTCAGTAAAATCGTATTTTAACATACTTTTCTTTGCTTGTGTCTATTCTTATTTCTGGAGCTCTTCAAAACTAAAGAAACAAGCGAAAGACTGCAAAGATAAAGTACATTACATACGTGAGTGAACACAGATAACACTGAAGTCAGCCACTTGAACTTCTCTAATTCTGATATGATTCTTTAGAATTGTCACAGTGTAAAACCACTCACTCTTAACACTGAAAATATCTGATACAATACAGTGCAAGTTAAGAGGGACAAGTGTCTGAATTTAACAAAAAGGAACAAATTAAATCACTGGTTTTTTTAAGCTGTTTTTAAAATTAAGTTCACAGGTTATTTAATTAATCTCAAAGGCACTCAAACTGCCTCTTCTTTTTCCTGATACACTTTCTTTGTTGAAACTGCCAAACAGCTCCTAACTAAAACAAAGCTGGACTTTCACAATTCATGTGGAACCAATAAAGAAAATCTGGGCAATGGCAGAAAATTTCTACCAGAATCACCAGGCTTTTCAACATGACGTGATAACGTTTCACGTCAAAGTAAAGAGGTGAAAAGCAGCTTTGTGAAAGTACTACTGTGATGTAGTGGTGTATCGGTGCATTTGGACAGAAAAAGTCTAAATAAATGAAAGGTAACAGTAATTTTTATTTTTATCCAGATTAACTGATTTTGAATCCAAACTCAGAAACTGAAGATATTGCAGGATCTGACCTTGTTTTAGGTGAGTGGATCCCTATAAAATCAGCCAATACACAGAAGACACAAAACTTCAACGTTTTCTTGATCTTTATTGAAAAACAGTATCTTGGTCAGATATTAATAGAGAAGGAATAAGGATGTTCTTGTGTTAAGATATGAATATTGTTTGTGAGCCAGGACAGACTGATCAGAAACTTTGATTTAAGTGGACTTCTTTGCATTTGGGCTTTTTATATAATATAAAGCATAAATATATCGTATTGACTAATTACAGAATCACAGAATGATATGGGGTTGGAAGGGACCTCCGGAGATCATCTAGTCCAAACCCCCCCTGCCAGAGCAGGTCCACCCACAGCAGGTTGCACAGGAACGTGTCCAGCTGGGTTTTGAATGCCTCCAGAGACTCCACAACGTCTCTGGGCAGCCTGTTCCAGGGCTCTGCCACTCTCAAAGAAAAGAAGTTCCTCCTCATGTTTAGATGGAATTTCCTATGTTCAAGTTTGTGTCCGTTACCTCTTGTCCTGTCACTGAGCACCGCTTATAAAAGACTGGCCCCATCCTCTTGACACCCACCCTTTAGGTATTTATAGGCATTGATCAGATCTCCCCTCAGTCTTCTCCAAGCTAAAAAGACCCATGTCCCTCAGCCTTTCCTCATGAGAGAGATGTTCTAGTCCCCTAATCATCTTTATAGCCCTAAATGCTTCCTTAAACTGAAGTACCTAGAAAATCAGATTCTAATTTTTTCATTTTATGAAATGTTTTTCTTTTTTGCTAGATTTTCTTATTATATGGTGTAAAGTACACAGATGAATCAGTGGAACTCAGAAGCATAAAAGCAACGTTTGCTTTTTTTAAACCCATTTGTTTAAATGGTCTGAAATGTGCTGACTGGTTAAAAATAGCAATTGCAATTTTAAGCTTCCACAATAAAAGTTATTGGCTGTACTTACTGAGCTGCAGCTACATAATTTTAAAAACTTTGAGGGACATACTTAAGAGGAATAGCAACTCAAATCCTGTTAGAACCTGCATTTAATCCTAGGCTACAATAAAGTTTTCCTATTTTTAAATCTTTAATCAGTTTCCTCATGTTCTATTAATTAATCAACTAACTAAAATAGTTGAGTAAATGAAAATAAGAAAGTATGTAAGAGGTTACAGCTCTCAGGAGATATTTGAGCAAACTTTGGTTCTACTTTCTTAGCCAGATATTTTAACCAGCTCAGTGAATATGGGACTTAAAAATAATGGTAATAGCCGCAACAAAAGAGCTTCAGCATCAACTTCTTTATTTAATCTGAATGATTTTCACTGTTTACAGCATGTCAGATCTTGACATATATTATCAACATATTTTGATTTTCATTTTTTTCAAGTAAACCTGTATTTACCTTCAAGATAAATATAAAATTTGATCTCTAATTTTAAACTAATAACTAATTTTTGTCCACCCAGTTGAAATTAAAAATTATTCTAGCTGAGAAAATCAGAAGGTATAGAGTCATGCACCTACTACCATAAGAATAAAATATAATCTTTCATACATAAAGACATCTATGCAGAATTTCAGATCTCAAGAGCCTTATAGCTATGGGTAGTGATGTTAACCCCATTCTGAAATGATGATGATCGCCAAATTGATGTTGCACCAATATTCTTTGGTCAAAGTATCAATAGTAACTTTCTAAGTTATCTAGGCTGCTTTCTCCAAATACTGAAAGCTGAACTATGCACTCCTAAGGTTTTCATCGCTAAGTGGGGCAGTAAAACAAGAAATGTAACTGTTCACTTCTAAAATCCAAACTTCTACACAAAGTGGCTGGGCTGACATTCAAATATCTATTGCTGTCTTTTTATTTTTAAATTCTATTTTTGTTCTCCCAAAAGTATAAATATAAATGTCTATTATAGATAAATCTATTGTGAACTGATACACTTAAGGATATAAAGAAATTGTACCTAAACTGAACCACAGCCTGATTTACACTTTTTGCTGATGTTTTCATGTTTTAAATTTATTAATTTCATATTTATTTGCATTTGCTTATTAGTTGTAAACTATATAGATTAGTACATCTACCAACCAATATAATGCATCACAACACTAAACTTAAACATATTAGAACTACTTTATTAAAACTATTAAAGCTTCATAAAAATGTATTTATGAAATAACATGCTAAAATTTTATCATCATACTTGACTTTTGATATCCTCTTCATCTGCATATCAAATAAGCTTTTCACATCTGTCCATAGTATATTTGGTAAATGATACAATAGAATAATATATACAAACCTTCCTTTTTGGTTACAACTATGGATCACTGCACCACTTTCAAAAAGCATTTTAAATTTGCAATAGGAAAGTGTGTCAGTTCCTCAAATGTCAAAGTTCTTACCTTGAATGTTTGGATAAAGTGCCATAAATAATACTGCCCATCTTAAAACATTTGTTGTGGTTTCTGTCCCAGCTATGATGAGTTCTCCGACAGAGAAAATTAAGTTTTCTCTTGAATATGTAGACTCTGGATCATTTTCATTGCAATCCATCTCATCTAGATATGCATCTACAAAATGTCGAGGTGACTGTGGCTTCCTATTTTCAGAGACACGTTCAATAAGCTCATGAAGAAAGTCATAGACTTCAGCTGCATTTTTAAACAGCTGCTGGTGTTTCCCAAATGGCAAGATACCAATCCAAGGAAAAGCATTATATAAAAATACAGAAGCACTAGCAGCTAATTCAATATTTTCACTAAAAATCTCAATCATGTGCTGAAATTCAGTATCTTCATATGTAAAACGTTCTCCAAAAATAATCAAATTAGTAATGTTTGAAACAGCATTTGTTATCAAGTGCTTAAGATCAAATGGTCTGCCTTTGTATGTATCAATGGCATCAAGAAAAAACACAGATTCTTCTGAAATTTTGTGTTCAAAGGACCTTTGACCATATCCAAAAATTCGAAAGGTATTTACAGCTAATTTGCGATGTTCTGTCCATCCTCTGCCATATTTACTGTTCAGTAAGCCTGAAAAAATATTTTGACACAGTATTTTATGCAACGCTTTATTTTTCCCCCATAAGATAATAAAATAAAAAGATAATAAAATTAGTTAACAAGACAAAAAATGAGATAAAAAATTACACACATCTTACTACGGAACATAGTCCAAGAGTGACAATCCTTTGCAAATAGTACCTTTAAAGAAGTATTTTATGAAAGGAGATAAAGAAGTAGAGAAAACAGCTAAAGCAAATGTTTCATGTGATCACAAACACATCTATTGGACAAACATGACATTTTTATATAAAAGACATTAGCACTTACCTCCCATGTTTGTCAGCTTCTTAAACAAGGGAAGAGACGGTCTGTCTGCAAAAATTTCACTTTGATGAACAAGGCATTCTTTTACTGCATCATAGCCATTCAGTACAATAGCAGATATACCTCCAAGATCGAGACTGAAGATCTTTCGGGGTGGGAGGAGGGAAATAATTAAAATCGTAAAATACCATTAAAACCAAATCTTAACAACAAATAATGAAAACAAGTAAATACAAGTAATGAGAAAGTGAAAGAACACTACACATCAATGCAAAATACAGACTTGAATAAACTTCAGTAGGGCATACAGGTAACCACAGGTGACACAACTGTGGCATTACACAGTAGAGTCTGTTGTGAGATGATTTACTCTGTCAAAAGATAGAGTAAATTAGCCCATACTATGTTCTGTGATTTGCTGGGCACCCAAAGTGACCAGCTCTCCAAAGTAAGGACTGGGGATGCTTTCATGTATTCATTAAAAAAAAAGTTAATTTGGTATGACAATGCATATTTTTCAAAAAAAAATGTAACGTCCCTTAACATTAGTAGATATAAGTAGATAGTAGTATAAGTAATTAGTAGTACAAGCATATACTTGCAAGTATATAGCTAGATATTATTAGACATATAGTTTTTATATAAGAACTAGAAATAAAGTACCTACATTGTCTACTTTCCTAATTTGCTGAGACTATTTCCACAGGAGGGAGGAAAGCTTTCCTACCATATCTGCTCCTCCTCCCCGCCTTAGTAAAGGTCAATTCCAATAGCTTAATTTGGCTAAGGGCACTATGAGTGAAGCTACAAGGTCATATCATGAAGACTTCCAACATGTCACTTCGTGATGGCAGACACAGAAGTGGTGTCAATTGTGAAAACCACCAAGCTGCGCCCAGGCCTTTCCACCTCTGAAGCTGGACACCACAGTACTTTGCACAGGCTCCCAAAGAACCAGCAGATGATAGAAGTGAGAGCCATGATGACAGCCAACAAACAATCGCATAGCCCAGATAGCCACATCTCCTGTTTCCAGAAGTGGCCAGCACTAGATGCTTTGGAGAGAGGTGTGATACATCCTGCAGAAGGTGCATACAGGATAAACAAAATTAATATCTTAACTGAAGTTTTAAAAATTGAAACTGAGGCTAAACTAAAGATTGAAATTCTATAACCCTTTCCATATAGTTGGACTCTATGATCTTAATGGTCTTTTCCAACCTAAATGATTCTATAACTATTTTGTTTTAGCAACCTTGATAGTTTCACTGTTACAATGGCTCTTCTTTTTTACGTGACAAGAAAACAATCCTGATCTATTTCTGCAAACCATTTATGAGTTTTGTATACTTTCACCATTGCTTATTTATCTTTCTTCCTATGACGTATGTAATTTGAAAAAAAAAAAAAAAATTCCTTTCATTGTATTTTTCCAGAGCCTCCCAACTCCTGATCTGCCACCCTCAAGTTCCCTCAAATTCTGCAGGACCCTTTCTGACAGCAGGTGACTAGAACTACATACACCATTCGAGGCAAGTAGAAAGCTTAGTTTATTTGATGACACATTCTCCTTCCTATTTCCATTCTATTTGTTTATTTGCTTGAAACATGTTTCCATTTTTCCCAGTGTTGTAAATAGTCTGAATACGTAGGGGCAAGCTGAACGGCTGGCCAGGGCACTGCCACCAAGAGCTGTGTGCCTTTATGTGCGCGTACACATCCGCACCTACAACTGCTAACACCTGCCTGCCTTCCCCTGCTAGATCTAGTTTGGACTTAATTTTTATGAAGCTCGTAAGACTAGACCAGTTGCTTGAAACTAGTCGACTGAAAGACACACCTGATGTCCAAGAAAAGTATGAAAAAAAAATCCATTCTTACATAGTTATACTGACTGCCTGTAAGCAAACATTCCAAGTACCCACTGAAGGTACTTCGAAGCAACACCTTTTCAGTGAAAATGTTGCATTATCCAAGTGCCTGCTATTTGGTTGTTAAAATTTTGTTAATCTTAAGACCTTTTGGCATGTGCAAGATTTGCGGGTGTGAAACAAGCGAGTTACTTCCATTTGCGGCAGGACACCAGTTTGAATATTGTACCAAAAATAAAACCAAACCCAAGCCCCAGAGGCAGAGCCAGGGGAGCAGGGGGCTGCTCCCGCCCCTGCCCGCCCAGAGAGGGAGCTCCGCCCTGAGGGAGGCCAAAAGCTCCTCTCTGCCGCCGCTCTCTGCCTGCTCCCAGGGGAAGGGCGCACCGCAGCGCCGGGTTGGCCAAAAAAACTCCTCAGCCCCACAGGCGCGCTCTCCGGCCCCCGTTACCGAGCGGGTACCGGGCCCCTTCCCTGCCCCCCTTAGCCGGCGGGGGTGCTCCGCCCCCGCTGCCTCCTCCCGGGGCGGCCGCCCCCGCCGCGCTGCTCTTTCCCCGCCAGGGCGCGGGCTCCGACAGCCGCCCCGGGCCGGGGC
Organism: Limosa lapponica baueri; assembly: GCA_002844005.1. Taxonomy (NCBI): domain Eukaryota; kingdom Metazoa; phylum Chordata; class Aves; order Charadriiformes; family Scolopacidae; genus Limosa; species Limosa lapponica. Next base: position 925,570 of record KZ505734.1, read on the forward strand.
CAGGCGGCGGGACCGCTCCCCACGCTGCCGGTGGGGC
>KZ505734.1:926051-997286 GCA_002844005.1 Limosa lapponica baueri
CGGTGGCAGCACCCCCCCGCGCTGATTGGCCCACAGGGGCTCCGCCCCTTCGCGTCAGGAGGGGGCGGAACGGCGCGAAGCGGCGGGGCCGGGCCGGGCCGGGCCGCCCTCGGGGGCCGGTGTCTGCGCCGCTGGGAGGCGATGGGAAGGGGCTGGCCTCGGGTGGCCTGGGAGGAAGCAGAAAACGTATCTCTGTCCCCACATGGTTTGTCTTTTTTTGACAAATGTTGCACGCTTCAGGCTGATAAAGTGCTGAAAAATCACCACCGGCTGCGTGCTGGAACGTACTTTCATACTTTGACCGTGACAACTGAGAAGAGTCACAAGCAATTATAGTCTCTGCGGAAGCAAAAATCCACAGCTTTGAGATGTCTTTTCCAGAGCCAGATTTTTCCAGTCTTTCCCAGACTCTCCAGGCTCTTCGGGACCCAAAGAGCCCCGAGACAGTAACTCCTGCTGTTTCCCTCTCTGTCCTTTCCAGCCGCAACACAGGGTATCTGACAGGCTTCTGCGCGTAGGTTGGGTGGGTGGCAGCTTCGCATGTGCCCAAGCTGTAATTCCTTGTATTGCACCTGGCTCTCAGGAATGCCAGGGGGGTGCAGTGGGCACTGAGAAAGGGCCTGGTGTCCCCACGCTGGCGGGCAGCTGAACACAGAAGGAAATGTCCCCAATTCATGTGACCAAGCAGCAAAGAAATCACAAACGTAACAAGGGCGATGGTTACTCAGCGGGATGGTGCCTCAGGGAAGAGGGCTTGAGTAGCTGAAGAGAACAAGATCATTTACTGCAGAGCTAAGAAATGTGGCATCCTGGTAAAACACTTCAAAAAAACCTCCGCTTTGTTTCCACTCGCGCTCTTTTACAAGCAATTTTAGGCATAAGAGAAGCATTCCCGCCCTGTTAAAATTCCTGTGTTACGTGTTTGCAGCTTGAGATTTTTCTTTTGTTGAACTCAACTGAGTATCTCTCTACATAGACTCATAGGAAGGTTGTTAAGATCTAAACTGAAGAAGAATTTATGCAGATGAACTTTGTTAATAACCTGACTAATCAAAATGCGCTACAGACTTGATAATCTAACTTTTGAATGTTTAATTCTCAGTACATTCCTGTGATGGGACATCCTGCTTTGAATGTGGTGATACTGACCTGAGAGTACGTGGCACAAAAGCTGAGGAGGGCCCCAGATGTTGCTCAGAAGACAGGTGGTCCAAGAACTCAAACACAGCAAAGGCCATTGCTTCGAGAGAGCAGAGAGGAGTTAAGAGCTGAGTACAACAGGGAAACAAGGAGGGGAGCTGGGAAGTGACAAAGTGTAGCTTTTTTGGCTGGCAGACTGGCTGCAAGGCGGCTGCAAGGCTTCAGGGGAATCCAACAGGCTGTCTGGGTGCTTGCTGAATAGGGAACGAGGCTGTAACGTGTTTTTACAAAGTGTTTCTTTTTAGAACAGGATTCAAAGAGTGTGCTTGCTCATGTTTGCCTGGGGTGGGCAGATTGGGAAGGAAAGATAAATGTCACGTGTGTATTACAGAACAATACGCCAGTAGTATTTAATGAAGGCAAGTGCAAAGATTTCCAGTTTTCTCAGTTGGAGTTGTTGATGCCTGTGTGTTGTCGCGCACTGAAGGCTGGCTGGGCTGGTTGGCTGGAGCAGGGTCTGTGCTGGTTTCCATGTGTCAATGCAGTGAGAGACTGATTTTCAGGTGAACCTTCATGCAATAAGTAGTCAGTTTTATTTGCCTCAGGATCTTTCCTTGTTCTAACTGCAAAGTGCCTGTAAAGCATGTGTCACTGCCATCGTCCGCTATCAAAATCTTACCCCGTCTGTCAGAATACAAAGAAGTGGCGTGAGCACTGCTGCAGGTTTGTTTTTTTCATTCTTCTTCCAAGTTATTTCTTCACTCTTTCTTCCAGTATAATACTACCTGGTGTCTTGACTGAAAAACTTCTGTCATTGGAAAAAAGAGGTTGGTACTTTTCTCTCCCCATCCCCCCCTCAGTAAGATGATACTTGAGTAGTTTTCAAAGTGTATGAGGAAGAGGACTATTGCTTTGATTGATTGATTGATTTTTACTGCTTATCTTCAACATTCTGTTATTTAAGTGTGTAATACTTCACATGCACCCAGTGTTTTAGATGATCGTGATTTCTACTACATCTGTGTAAGAAAAGAAATGAAAGGTGATTGATAGTTTTGGCAGCAAGCCAAAGGGAAGGGAAAAAACAGGGGGAAAAATAGCATAGAAAAGACCTAAGAAGAGAAAAAAAATATCTGAAGAGACATCCAAACTTTTGGCTAAAAAGGAAGGAATAGACTTGTATGGGGGGAAAAAGCAGACAATATTTGACAATTATCTTCAAGCAGGGGAGAGAACAGTCAAAACTGTCCTTACCATAGTGTTTGAATTTTGGTGATGGAGAAGAGACAGTGGTGTTTCCACTGTAACAGAGGAAGAGAAACTGAAGAGCATGATTGCAGAACAGTAAAATCAATTTTGGTCAAGCCAAATGTGAAGAGGTGGTGAATCAGCCAAGATTAAAGATCCAAGGAGCTCTAAAGGATGCATGATTAAATGGAGGAAAAAATACCAGCATGGATAAATATGACTGAAAGTTGTCAAAAGTAAGAGATAAATAAACCCCTGTGAACAGATGAAATTACTTAAGAATGCAGGTTTAGGGATGCAAGACTCCAATGGCTATCTAAGGGCAGGATTCCTTGCCAGTTACTGCCTGATCCTTTTTTTTTCATTCCTTCAGAAGTGTGGGGGCAGCTTCTGCTGAATTGCTTCTTTGGGAAGGTTTTACTCATCTTAATCATGGATGATCAAATGAGTAAACTCATAGGATGAGTAAAGGTTTTTTGATTTCAATTATAAAAAATGATGGGTGAGTAAAGAACCCCACTAAAGCACATATCTTTATTACATTCTAAAACATTCTAGTAACTGTAACCAAGATTTACAATTGCTTTGCATTGTAAACTCTGTAAGGAGAAGTTGGAGACAATCAAGTAACAGGAAATGATTGTGTTCCTGTCTTCTCAAGAAAGGCAGGAAGCAATTCTTTGACAGGGAGTAACTACATAGCTTTGACTTTTGAAGAAATGTACTGACAGATATGGACATTCTCTTAGTAACAATATTAAGACCCTGATGATAACTCTATTACATTCTTGGGAGAAAAATTAAGTACTTTCCAAGTTCCACTATATATCTCACAAACTTGTATTCAGCTACAGCTTGAAACAGTCTTCAGCTTTCTTACTCTTTAGCATTGACATCATAAAATCATAGAATCATCTAGGTTGGAAGGGACCTTCAAAATCATTGCTGTACTTCTAGAAAACTCAGGCTAAAGTGCTTCCATTCCTGTAATAATATCTCTTGTCCAGTGAAGTCTTGCCATTATTTAGAAAATGTCATACAAGAAAACAATTTATTTTAGAGCCAGAAATGTAAAGGTCTTGCTCCTTTTCTCTGAGGGCGGGGCAAGGAAAAGATAGAGATCTGTATAGAAGTATGTAAAATAGGCATGCTTCTCACTGAAGAAATTAATTTCATAAGCCCATGGACAAGGTTAGAGTCATGTGCTGATGTTACCTGTTACGCTCACATAGCTCTTTTTAACATGCCTATTAGTGAAGGATTAATTTCTAAACTACAACTATCTCCTTAGCTACGCCTCTCATGATGTTGGTGCTTTATAGAATTGCTAAGACATAAAACCACATCTAATGTTTTGCCTTGTGAATTTGGTGATCAATTGCTGAAAAAAATCCATTTCCTGCAACATGGTCCTACTGTGCCTGAACAGTTTAGATTTGTCAGGCAGACACAGAAACTATGATACTGGCTTAAAGACTGTAACTTCAAAAATAGCTTTGGCATATTTTATTTTGTTGGCTCTTTCAGAGTTTGCTTAGGTGAATTTTATGCATAAATGTAGAAATTTATCTCTTTTAGTTGATAGTCTCATATGACTATTGGTTCCCAGAAACTGCTGTAGCAGAGAAACTCTGATTAGCAAATATGATGTTGTAATAGCCTTTGACTTCATGTACTATTTACCAGCACTGAAAGGAGAGTAATCTTTTTTGGTCCCCAATTTAGTTGAAGGCACAGGCTAAATTGTTGCCCTTGCACAAGTTTCTTTTGTCAAGAGTCAAACAATTAAAAAGCCAGCTGAGAAACAATTGCACCCGGTCCTCCTCACGGAGAGGGCAGCACTGGAAACAGCAGGGATGTCGAGCTGTAGTACCTAACAATCTTGGGGCAACTGAATGGTCCGACAAGGGACTGATAAAAATACAAGGTTAGGGTGTGGCTTAATCAGACCTCAGTACTATCAAGACAAAGAATGAAATGGTGATGTGAGATCTTCCACCCTTCTTATATCCTGTAAAGAGCAAGCATGGGATTAACTTGAGGATTTAGGATATAGTCTCTCACCATATTTTTGCTGATGTGCTCTGATGACATATAAGATAGCAGCATAGCACGTGTGCAAGCAATCAAAGTTTTATAATTGTGCCATTGCTTAACAAGGTTAGTTTTCTGTTCTGAAGTTGTTTTCCAGATAAGGAGTTTGTTCAACTCTTATCGTACCTGCAGAATGCATAAAACCGAAGTGGAAATAGGTGCCAATTTTGCAATATTTTCAGAGTGAGATTTTCCTCTAAAGTTTATCCCCTTTGTGCTACCCTGTCACGCTGCGGGTCTGAGCCGGGCTGTACTTTGTGAGCTGTGAGTTCCTGTTGAGGGATTCCCCTTGTCAGCCGGCTGGAGGTGCAGCCTGAGACAGAAATGGGTCTTGCTGGAGCGCAGCTGAATTTTGCCGATTGTCAGAGGGTGGGAGCGTGTTGCCAGGTAGCAGGAGATAGGGCTGGAGCCCCTGTGAACCTGTGCAGAGGCTCAGCTGCGGTAATGCAGGACAGAAGGTTACAGAGCCATAGCCAGCTTCTTGGTCTGCCCCTTCTGCCTTGCCGAGCAAACCTCAGTGCAAGACAGTGTGACCCAGTTTGTTTTAAAAGACTATTTCACACTGGATTTTGAATATATACAGGGAACTGCTGCAAAAGCTACTGAGCAAAAAAGCTCAGTAGGAATGTTTCAATGAGATTAAAACAATGCAACACTGATCTGTTTAAAGTGTCTTCCCTACGTCAGTCTGGAAGCTTTCCTAAAGCATTTTGGAAGAAAATTTGCTTCCAGGCTGATTCATAGGTTTCTCAGTAATTAGTTCAACAGCAGTTCCACTTTCTCAGTAGTAGTCACTGAAGCAGCCTAAATCCAGATTAGTGTTGGGATCTATATCAGCATTCTGGTTCTCAGGAAAGTACTGCATTTGTATGAAACAGAGGCTCTCATTCTTGGGCCAAATTCAAACTGAACTACAAGATGGATAGGTAAAATATTTGTGTGGATAAGCTTGATGTGAGCTTATTTTAAATCTGAATATGGCCATTTGGGGGCTATGGAAGCAGAATTAAGCAAAGGGTTAGACCAGTTAGGGATGCAAGTTTTACAAAAGCAAATGCTAACAAAGGTTTGAACAAGAGGTAAGGTGTTACATTACAGAGTTTAAGCCAGTCTCTAGCTATTAAAATTACAGAATCACCTAAATTGGAGGTGAAAGGTACAAAGAGAACATATTTAGTTGATTATGTTCCTTCCCCAGAGCGTATCAACTACATGTCATTCCTGACAGCTACTGGACTACCATGCCATAAAACCCTCCAGTGAAAGATAAGCCATAACTGCAACGCAACCTATTCTTATATGTCATTAATCTCAGTTGGAGAAAGCTTTATCTCCTTTGTTGCCTTTTAAGCCCATATATATTTTTTGTTTTAAATATAGTACCATGAATGTAGATTATTACTGCTTCACAGTGAGTATATTTTCGTTATCACGTTTCTCCACAGTCTTTCCTTCTGTTAACTGTTTCTCCGATCTTTGAGTTCGTTCTCCTAAATCATGTTAGGGGATCTCTGACAACTCTTAATGGTACTTTTCTGGACTTTCTTTAACTTGTCTTTTTGAGGTACCCAAACAGAGTACTCTTAGCAGATCTAGATCTTATCAGCAACAAGTTGACTGTAAGGATTACCTCTCGGGCCTCAAACATGATACCCCTGATAATATACAGCTTTTTTTTACATCAGCATGAAGTTGTTAATTCTGGCTTATCTTACCTGGCTTATCATTTTCTGAAGAACAGATTGCAATGAAACGTTAGAAAGATGTTTTGACAGGAGCTCAATAGTGCTCCCTTTCCCCTGCATGGCTTCTAGGGTCTTCTTAGGTACCAGTGTTTTCTGGCTGTTCATAGAGATGAGCTCCTGAATTAGGTAGACTAGGCACACAGATAAGTAACTCCCCAGTTTCTCTCCGTAAAGAAAGATCATATGATGTTTAGAGCTGGTTTCATCATGAAATGTCCTTTACCTGCAAAAGGCTTAATGAGGTGCTATGAAGAACAAGCGTAGAGAGAGCAGAGACCTGAACCATGAACACCTCCCTTGTGAAGAACCTACCGTATCTGTGGATCGTGGCATCGTCACTGCCTACCCTTTCCCTTTGGTAGGGTCCTCTCTTGTCAGGTGTGAACCATTCCTGGGAATGGAAATTTTGTCTGTGCAGCTCACAGTCTTGTCTATCTTGAAGCCATTTTATTATTGGACAAAAATCTCAACATAGTATATAAATGTGACATTTTTGTTTAACACCATGTCAGCTGGTAACATTTAAGAACCTCACTGCAGTGTCTATGACTTGTTGACATAGTGGCAATATTTACAGTAGAAAAAATGGTTGCATTTAAAATTGATTAGTTAATAACAAAATAATATCAAACAGAGAACGTTGTATCTAGTGTAGGGAAAGGAAGTCACTTTAAAGGACAGATTTTTCTTACACCCCAAAATTTAAATAAATTTCTTTGAAGAGAAATTCCTTTTATTTGGAGCTGCAAGTTGATTTCTTAAAAAAAAAATAATAATCCAGCCATTCTGTAGCTCTTCCTTTCTTCTGCTTTGAGCCTATAACCATTGATTATTTTACCTGATATATTATCAGGCACTGAAAAAAGCAGAACAAGTTCCTTGGAACAGATTGTTTCAGTAAATGTCTTGCTATAGTAGCACAGTGCTTATAAGTACTGCTCTGCGCTAGTTTTTCCATGAATGCTTAACCTCTAGTTTTGGATTTATCTAGCAACAGGAGACCATTAGCCTGTAAAAATCCTATATCTTTTTTACAGCTTCAAAAATAGACAAACTGGTCTTTGGAGCTCTTTGTACCGGGTAAACTGTCTTTCTTCTCTGTCTTATGTATAAGAGCAGAGAGGTTTGCAAAAAGAAAATATATCTGCTGAGACCAGATGACGTATAGCTGAGGGGAAAAAATAGGACGAGCGTTCCAGCTGGGAGTCCCTCCATTAGCTCTGGCAAGGAGCAGCCAAAGTGCTTGCCAACATCCAAGTACTATTTCATCTATATGTGCACAAAAGTAGATCTATTGGCATTCATACCTGTTGTTTTAAATTTACGTTTCTTCCTGTGAAAGCTTAAAGTAGCAATCTTGGCATGTGAAACCCTGTACTCACTGCAGCCTGCATCCAGCCTGAGGCTGAGGGCACTGGCAAGAGAAGGACTTGAACTGGCTGGAATCATCCACAAGATGTTCCTCCCTGAAGAACTGAAATGTGCTATTCCAGCAGAGTCGTCTGGATTTTTAAGGTTAAAACAGGAATATTCTAGGCAAACCAAGAGTAAATAAAAACCCGAAGGAAATGTGAATGACTGACTGTTAGCGTAGGAAGAGGAAAGGAACAGCGGGGTTAGAGAGAGAGAGGGAAATACCTGACTGGAAGCCTGACTGATCGTCTAAGTTCCCGCAGTTTATTTCTGTTGGTGTAGCTGTACAAGTCACGTTAAAACAGCAAAAGCGACGCTGAGCCGATTCTTTAGGCGCTACCTAACGTTTGTAAATGCAACGTCAGAAGAACTACCTTAAAAATCAAAATAGGTGTCGTGGAAACGGAAGACATTTAAAATCAAATCTCCCGGGAGGATTCCCGCGATGAGCATAAGTGCAATGGAGCTGCTATTTAAAACGAAATGTTAAATTTGTCTGTGCAGGGGGGAGGAGGAAGCCTCCCAGGGAGGGCAGAGGCGAGCGGTGCCCGTGAAGCGCCTTGACGGAGCGGGCAGGAGGGGAGCCCCGGGGCCGCGCCGGTGCGGGCACCTCTCACCCCCGCTCCACCAGCGCCTGCGGCGGGGCGAGCCCAGACCTCTGCGGGCACTTTGCTCTGAGCCTCCAGATCGTGCTTGTGGGCACGGAGCAAGCTGGACCCGTCACAGCCCCACACACTGTGCACTTAGCACCCCCCGCGCTCCCCCCCTCCCCGGCCCGTGCGGCTGGGCGCTCCTTTCCCTCCCGTCGCTGCCGGCCGCAGGTGAGCTCGGCAAGTCGGAGCGCACGACCGCCCCCCCCCCCCGAGCTTTTCATATAAAGCGGCGGAGATGTTTTCGAAAAAAACCCACTACTTGTCGTCTGAAAGAAAAACAACCAAAAACCAACCAACAAAACAAAACAAAAACCACCACAAAACACACCAAAGCTAGAACCCCAAACCAAAAACCTAGAACGGTTTTGCAATCGTAGTTCTGCGAAACGAGCGCGGAGAAGTTGCGCAGCCCCCGCGGGTGCGCCGCCCCCTGCCGCGGGAAGGAAGGGGAAGCCGAGCGGGCGCCGGCGCCCCGCCAGGCTGACGGCCAGGGGAAAGAAGAAGGAACCCTCATCGGACCGTCAGTCCCTCGCGTGTGATTTTCAGTATGTTCGTGTCCCTCTTTAAACCTCAAAGCTAAAATCGCATCAACAAAACAACGCCCGCCCCTCGGTTCTCCCCAGCTTTATTCACCTCCCGGTGAAACACACGATTCCTGCCGTCGGGACCGACCCGTGTCATCGGCTTCTGCAAAAACACAAACGAAGGAACGCCAGGAGGTCCCCAGGAAAGCTTCCCCACCCATTTTAAGTAGGAAAGCGAGCGATCTCGCTGCCCTCGGCACCTGTCCAGCGGTGCGCAGCGGCCGCGCAGTGTGCGCAGGGATCCGCTCGCCGCGGTGTCTCCGCAGCAGCGCGGCACAGGCGATGCTCACCGCTGCGGCGGGCGGTGCCCGCGGCCGCCGGGAGCGATGAAAGGGATGCAGGGAAGCGAGGCAGGGACGGGAACGGACGGAGCCGCGCCGGGGGTCCCGGGTACGGTCAGCGCGGCCCCCCTCCTCCGGCCGCGGTGCCTGCGCGCCTCTCCGCCCAGCCTATCGCTGGCTGCCGGGGCTCGGGATAGGGTTTCGACATCCCCTGTGCCGCGGGGGACACGCACCGGCGGTGCGTGCCGGTGTCGCCCAGCTCGACAAACGCCCCGCGACTTACGGCGAGCACGGGGGGCGGCGGAAGGGTTTTCCGCGCCCAGGAGCTGCAGAAGAGTCCGCCTGTCCCGCTTCTCCCCCCCTCCCCGCGCCCGTTCTGGCGGGGAGCAGTAATCTCCCACCCCCGTGTGGGGTCGCGTCTCCCCGGGGCGCGGGCAGCGCGGCCGCCCCCGCCGGGCGGGTACTTGCTGCGCCTGGACAAACACGCCGTCTCGGCAAACATCCTGCGCGGGCAGGTGCTGCGCCGCCGCGCCATGACAAAGAGCCCTCCGCGGGTGATGCATGGGGCCGCAGACAGCTGTCCGGTAATCCCCGCCGGCGGGGCTCAGCCTCACGCCGGGGGATGGCGACCCTCCCTTCCCCGGTGCCTCTTCCGTGCACAGAAAGGCGCTGCACCTGCCCGTAGAGAGGTGTGTTATTGTGGTGGTGATGATGAAGATGATGATGGTGATGATGGTTTCCTCGAGGACCGCGGGGTCACGGCGCGGACCGGTCCCGGGGGGGGGGCGGTGCGGGCGCCTGGCAGGGCACGGCGCGGAGAGCGGCTCGCTGCCGCCGCGGGGCTGCTCGCAGGTGCCGAGGGCCCTTCGCTCCGGGACTGCCGGCCGCAAGCCCCCACGTCCCCCGCCGGGGAAGCGAGGGGATTCAGGGGTGCACCCTTCGGGGAGGGGTCGGCACTGCCCCGGCGGCAGCCGCGGCGCCCGGGGGGAGGCGACGGCCGCGGGCACCGCCGTAGGGGGTGCCCCTCCTCCGCGGCACAGCCCGTCCGCCCCCAGCCCCCGCCGGACCCTCCAGCTGTCGGGGCGCCGGGAGGGAGGCTGGCTACAACCGCGCTCCCCGCTGAAAGCCGCGGCGGCTGCCGGGCGGGCGGGGAGGGCGGCCCGGGGCGGGGAGGGGGGAATCCCGGGGAGGGAGCGGCCCCGCTCTGCAATGCGGTGCCTCCGCTGCAGAGGTCGCCACGCGGGGAGCGATCCCGCGGGGGAGCGGGGCCGGGCCGTGGCCGCGCGGCGTGAATGGCCCCCCCTTCCCCCCGCTTCCCGCAGTGCCCCGGCGGTGCCGGGCACCCCCCCCCCGCTTGAATTTTTTTTGTGAATGGGACGCTCACGGAGGGGGGTATGACGTCACCGCCGAGCCCGGCTTTGGCGCCCAATGGCGGGCCGGGCTTCGCCGTGCGGCCGAGGCGGTGATTGGCTGGCGGGCCCGCGCGGGCGCCCACGCAGGCTGCCGCGGCGGCAGGTATAAAGGGGAGCCGGCGGGCAATGCGTGGCACCGCGGATCGGCGGCGTCAGCGGCATACTCCTCCGCACCGCTCCGCGTCCCCCCCCGCCGGTAAGCACCGCCGCGGCTCCCCGCGTCAGCCCCGTTTCTCTCCCGGGGGTGCGGAGCTCTGCAGGGGGCCGTCCTGCTTCCGCTCGTGAGTACGCGCTTGCCCGCGCCTGGGTGAGGAAGGCGGGAGGGAATTACTCCTCCTCCTCTCTCTTCCCGCCGCTCGCACGGCGCGGGGTGTCCCCGCGGGCGTGCGGGACGGCTCCCCGCGCAAAGCCCTCCCCGGTGCCGGGCTGGGTGCTCCGCCGGCGCTGGGCACCGTTCAGGGCGCCCCTCGGGGGAGCGCGGCGTCCCGTGGAAGGTGCCTCGTCGTTCCGATGAGCCCCGTCGCGAAATGGGAGCTGGCGAAAATGAAGCTGATGTGGTAGTTAATGATGTGCTCGCTTGAGTCCAACACACTGATGCTATGCGAAAAAGAGGTGTATCTCAAAGCAGGTAGCTTCAGTGTATATATATATATGTATATCTTTTTACAGGTTTTGTTCTTATGACTAATTTTTAACTTATCCCTTTTCTGGTTTCAGAGTAGAAATACTTATTGAAATTTAACTACTTAATTCTTATAGTGTAATCTGAACTGGGATATTACTGTGCTAACTGCCAAGAAGCAAGCAGCTTCAGGTAAAGTGCTAACAGTGGCACTTCATTCTTCAAAATACTGGGCGCTAAACGTGTCTTCTCTTTTTTTCTTGGGGCTCTTATCCCGTACCTGTCCGTGTTGGACACACTGATGAGGACATTGTGCGCAGTAGTGAGGCAGAGGAATGTGTTTTCCATCAGAGGGAAAGTCTGCATTAAGTTCAATGCAGATACCTGTACAGAACTGCAGCTCTGAGAAGCTGCATTTTTATCATCTGTAATAGTGCTAAGTTATTTTAAAGTTCTGAGAAGACAGAAGCATAATAGCAATAATCAAAAGAAATGGAAAGGCAATATATATTTAAAAAGAAAAAGAAGCTGTTAGTGTTTGTGTTACTTGTGGCTAGGAAACGATGACCTCTTTAGAAGATCTTACAGGATTGAGAGGGTTGGAAAACAGCCATTGCTTGATGTACCTCTTTGTTGTAGAGAGGAAATCATGGTTATGCTGAAGATTTCATCTTTCCTTGCTGTTTATGCCTTGGTCATGTGCCAGATGGATAGCTTCCAGGCAGCCCCAGTCAGGTAAGAAGCTTGTCCTGTTGCTGTCTGCTATATCTGAATGGTATGAAAATACTTAGATTCTTTAGAGGTTTAGGAGGAAAATAGAACACAGTGAATGAGAAAGATGGCTCTTTTTTTTTTTGACGCTATGTTTGGCACTGTAATTTTTAATTGCATATATAAAACACCTAATGCTGTGCATGAGGGCTTACACATTCACACCAGTGAAAGACACTGTCAATGACATGCAGTAATGAGTGACAAACCCCTCTCTCCGGTGCATGGCTCTCTGCAGCACTCCAGGTTTTATTCATCCTGTTTTGCTTGCCTCTGCGTAGACCTGGCTTGGAGTCCATAGCAGACCGAGTGACGCTGAGTGATTACGAAGCTCGGAGGTTATTAAATGCGCTGGTGAAAGAGTTCATACAGATGACAGCAGAAGAGCTGGAGCAAGCCTCTGAGGGGAACAGGTAAGGACTGCAGTCCTGGGGCAGGCGAAGGGCAATGGGGGGAATGTGTTCGATACTTAGCAAAAGCCATCTGAGCAGACCATCTGCAGGTCAAGGTTTTTTCCTTTTCTTGGAATTATGGCTAACGGTGGTCACCAAACTGGTAAAGGATGATACTGCAGAGACATCCTAATTTTGGTATCGGGAGAATGGCTTCCACCTAGGTAACCTGCTTCTATCTGTCTTCTGCAACTGAAAGTGGAGGGCGATTTGAGCTTGAATGAGGGGGTTGTGTTAAAATATGGCAGCAAAAGGTATGTCTTCCTAGTGGGAGTGTTAGGGGCCATTCAGTCACTCTTGGATTCTCTGTCATGAAAGTGCATGCTGTTGTAAGGCATGGAAAGTCCCTGGCAGAGGGGACATGTTCCTACTAATGCACGCAGCACCACTCTCCCTCCATAGACCCAAGGCATGCAAGTGCATTTTCATTATCCTGGCAGGATTTGTATTGCAAAGCATGGTGGTGATGTATGAGAGACTGAACAGCATGCTGAACACGTGGGAAGTAAAACTTCTTGCCTTCTGACTATGAGCATCCAAAAGGCTAATGAGCTTGCTTTTCAACAAAGTTGAATTCATTGAAAAAATAGTGTTTTCCTCCTTAATGCATTTGTATGAACTTTCCTTGCATGGAATGTGATGTGGAGGATTTGGTTTTTTTATTATAATTTTTTAAGTATATTTATGTAGGGAAGAAATGCATGAACATGCATGTTTGAGATTACTCTTCCTTTGGGCATGTTTGTTTTTTTTTTTTTCCCCCCTGCAGCCTGGATAGACCTATTTCCAAACGCTGTGCCAGTCTGAGTACTTGTGTGCTGGGCAAACTGTCTCAAGAATTGCACAAATTGCAAACTTACCCTCGCACTGACGTCGGGGCTGGAACTCCTGGCAAGAAACGAAATGTGCTGAGTGACCTGGAACATGAACGCTATGCAAACTATGGGGACCCTCTAGGAAGCAACTAGACATGCTTATTTCTCCCCTTCTCCCTTTTTTTAACCTGATGCATGTGGATCTAACTTTGATTGCTAACTTTGCTATGTTCTTTTGATTCTGTTTTCGACAGAGAATGTTTGAGATGGACCTAATGTTAGGAAGACAGAGAACATAACATGCACACCAAGCTAGGGGGAAAAATAAATAAATAAAAATAAATAGCACTGCCTTGATATTTCAAATGATTTTCTTAGACCCTGATTAAAAAAAATTCTAAACAAGGCTCTTCATTTCTGGCTGTTAAGTGTACAAGTAGACTCTTCTTTTGTGCTTGGCCATGCACTTGTTCAATAAACCTATTTTTCTATAAGGATTAGATCTGCTTGGTTTAATAACTTGTTTTAGAATGTGAGATTTTTAGATAGGGCTAGAAAAATTTTAAGAGTTGTCTTAATATTCAAGAGAGGCAATGCCAGTAATTCTAGAAAAGTTTAAAGAAAGCTTAGAAATTGAAATTGGACTCATAAGTATGTACTGATGTAATTGGGCAAGCATGCAGTCCTGTTAGCAAGGATCCTGAGAAGCAAAGGAATCAGGGAAGGCTCATACAGATTTGTTCAAACAAACTAGAAATTTAATCCTGTTTAAAACTGGGTACTGAATACTTCCAGGTAAGAATTTTGTGTTCTTTTCTTCTTCCCTTCTTACTTTACAATATGTCTTTACAACAGTATATTTTAAAACTCTGGTATCTTTAAAATATTTGCATTAATTCAAAACAATATGATGCAGGTGAATTGTAAATTAAGAGACAAAACCAGATTTCTTTAAAGTTCTTCTATTGCAGCACTGCATCTACCAGAGGCCTGTTCCAAAAAATTGGCATTAATGTTATGAACAGTGTTCATTGTTAACTGTTAGTCATTCATAAGCTGTCTTGTAATGCTTATCTGAGGAAAAATCCCTCCTACTGAAAGAAAGTCGTTGCTTTAATAGAAAATCCTTCAAGCAAGGACTGTGTGAATGCATATGCCTTCAAGTATTCCATCTAGCAAAATTATTAGCTGTAGGCTGAACTCTGAGAACAGACCTAATCCTGTTGAGGTCTGTGAACTACTCCCATAGTGAAGTGTTGTAGTAGACAGAGGTCTAACCCCAGGAAAGGGGGGTTCCCACTTTCCCATTAAATACGTGGAAGCAGTGTGTTTGTGTGGTTCAGCTCGGAAAGCAGCTGGTCAGCTGCTGTGCAGGTACGGTCCTACCAGAGTCACTGGCAAAGCCCCTGTTGTCATCAGTGACGCTGGGATTTCATGTGTTTTCTGGGCATTATGGAGCACAGATGTTGAAGTGAGAGGTTAAAGATCAGTGTCTGCTGCTGTCCTTCAGCAGCACTACGAACAAAATGCAGATCTCAGCTTTTGGAGGAAGTGGGGATTGGTTAAATACTCCAGACCTGGGCCTCCTCTGCACCTTCCTGTTGGCCATAACGACTTGCTGGAGGCAGGCAATGGCTCAGGTGTTGCTGAAAATCTGGTGTGGCTTAGCCTTCAGTCCAACTGCCCAAGAAAGGAAGGGCTCAGCCACCTCTTGTAAACTGAGACTAGACACTTAGAAAAACATAAAGACACATCTTTTAAAGCTTATAAGCTGTGCGCACAGAAGTTGCAAATGCCTGCTGCTCAGCAAGCCGACTTCTTCTACAGAAAACTTTCCTAGGCATAGCATCCCTTACTGATGTTTCATTGTATGCAGGGTAGATACTTCAGGAACTAACTCTTTCTTTTCCTTTTGAAAAGCAGTGTAACAGCACAGAAGAGGGCATGCAACACAGCAACCTGCGTGACCCATCGTCTGGCAGACTTCCTGAGCAGGTCAGGAGGAGTGGGCAAGAACAACTTCGTACCAACCAATGTGGGATCCAAGGCCTTTGGCAGGCGAAGAAGAAGCATTCAAATATAAAAAAGCTGAATGGTAACGTGACTATGGTAAATACATTTCAATAAACCAAATCTGCAATTCAAGCAACCTGTGGCATTGTCAGAATTTTAGTTTTACTGGATGAATAACCGAACTACAGCGGTAATCTGAGAAAGCAGAGCAAGTAACAGCATAAAAGATGATGTTACAAATATAATAGTAGCATGTTTAGACTGTAAAGAAGAGCTTTTGTAGAGGTTCTGCTTAGATAACTAACTTTGCAGTGCATTAACTAAATGCAATGGTTTGGTTAGAGTTATTTGCTTATTTTACCAGTAACATTTCATTATTAACATACCAGTAACTCTGGATTTGTTTCTTTCAGATTGCTGTGAAACTGAAAATTCAACTATAATTTCTAACAAAAGCAACTCTTCTCCATAAATCAAGACAGCCAAAAAGAAGATTAATTTTGCATCCTAATACTGAAAATGTTTTATTTAATACAAATGAAAACACTTCTGTTATGTATAGTACAAGAGAATCTAGTTATTAAAGTTAAATTATTGTATATTCTTTTTATATGCAACTCTATTTCAAATAAAATGTGATAGCATCTATTATTTATTTATCTTCCAGCTTATATGTGATCCATGCTACTTATCCTGGCACTACTGCCAAAACTCGGGGATTATACTAAACTGCTGCCTGGCAAGGCATATGTGTATTATACAGTGTGCTGTGCCTTGATGTAAAACACTTAACTAACCTGATTGTACAGTATATTTAAAAGAAAACCAACAAACACTTAAATATTGTATCATTTGTGAATTTACGCAAAATTAAAAAAGTATTTTAGATACACTTGAATTGAGAAACTGATTCTTCATTTGAACACACTTATGGAAGCCTTGGGCACTAACCCAACATCAGTGGAGATCAGATGGCCTGTTGAGCTGCTACAGCCTTATTAACTATAAATACTAGGATTTGAGTCAAAAGTTCAGAACAGAAAGAATAGCTGCTTTTTATGTATATAAAGCAGTAGCTCAAAAAGACACTACTTCTGCTAGAAAAGCAAAAAGAAGCCACAGTAACATTTAATAAAACCATAGAGACAAACTTCATCATGTGTGGGTTAAGACTAAATGTTTTTATGCAGGATGTAGTTCAGATGAAATGGCCTAACAAGCTTTGTAGATTTTTGTCTAAGATTGAAAAAGTGAATTAGAAGGGAAGAGAAAAAGGAGCTACGGAAACGTACCTTTCTTTTAAGCAATCCTGAAACAGTCTATTTAGGGATCAGGGATAAATAATTAGAGTGAGTGGAGAAGAGGGTAGCTGGAAGCAATCCATGGACTTCTAAGTGGTGCTGCCAACTTCCTCTTCAAAGCTGCTGCTGCTTCAGTTTAGTAGCTGAGTCAGATATTTGTTCAGATTTGTTCTGTGCTCCACAGCTGGAGTCTAAAATCTGCTTCATTAGTTTGGATGAAGATCACCTCGCTGTGCAAAGTAGAGGTTAAGGCTCTCATGATATCTTTGTCTGTCTCTGCTGCAGGTGTTAGAGCAAAAAGAGACGCATGGTCAACCAGATGTAGACATAGCCAGTAAGGCTGTTCAATGACGACGCTTCTATGCCATGCTCATTCGTGGCTATGGTTTTATTCCTTGGGGACCATTTCAGCCCTGGTAAGTCAGCATACAAAGCAGACCTTGTAGAAAATAT
Source organism: Limosa lapponica baueri (assembly GCA_002844005.1). Lineage (NCBI taxonomy): Eukaryota > Metazoa > Chordata > Aves > Charadriiformes > Scolopacidae > Limosa > Limosa lapponica. The sequence goes on from KZ505734.1 coordinate 943,049, forward strand.
AAAACAGCTTAGAGGGAAAAGTTCCAGTGCATAAATGGGCAAAGAAGGGATGTTCAGACTTGGCTTGCAAACCTGTTGCCCAGAGATAGCCTAGTGCTTTTTTCCATTTTCATCTGAAGAATCTGAGATTGGCTGCAACTGGCTGTAATATACTCGCACGGTGAACCACTGCCCTCTGCTTGTATGAGGATCTGGTTGGGTTAGAGCTAGCTGCCAGTTTTGGAGCTCTGAAGCATTCTTTGTCAGGTTTTGGGTATTTCCCCCTATTTTCCTGTGCACAAAGTGTGCTGAGATTACCTGGTCACCTCAGTAACACCTTTCCCTGTTATTGCAGAGCCTCTGGGCACAGGTGGCAGGTTGTCTTTGCTCCCTACTACAACACCCAGCGTCTTAATCTTCTCCAAGGTAAAATGCCTAATCACAGTTACTGGAATTGAACACATGTAATTTAATGATTTGTATTTATTCAGAAGCCAGGCAATGTTCATGGGCCCCTCTGGCTTTAACTGTATGCTCAGGCAGTTTATTTTTTCCATTTACAGCCATTGTCTGCTGAGAGACACACCTGAGGCTGCTTCAGGTAATTGTATGACAGTCGGAGTGCCCACCTCTTCTAAAAACTATTATTCCTTCTTTTCAGTTTAACAAAGTTATGCATTTTTTTCTGTCAGCCAAAGCGATTTCGTCAGACTAATATTTTATGCCAAATCACAAACCTAACATGTAAAACAGATTCTAGTAATGTCAGTGCTGGATTTTACATTGTCCCGGTTGGAGGAAGGTTGGATGAAACTTTTGATATGTGTTTTTTGGTTTGTTTGTTGTTTTTTTTTTTTCCTTAGGAAGAAATAGTTACTTTCATATCCCAAGATCTGTTCCTGTTGTGTCTTCTGTCTCTTTTCTCATTAAGATCTTTATCTGCGCTGCAATGCGATACACTCACCAAATAAATATGCCTGTAAAGGACATATTTAGAGGGCAACACCACTATGAAAGCAAATGCGAATAGGAAAAAAGGTGAGGACCCCTTTTCCATGATGTGAAGAGATAGGAACCCTTCACCACAAAACTGAGTTGCTCAGAGCTTTAGGAGAAGCAGATTATTATTGAAACAAGACAAAACTAGAAGTGTAAACACTAATATTTCAATTTTTAAAATTATAAGGTGGTGAATATGGTAGAAGGAATTGCAGAGCCCCTCGAAGCTTGTCAATTGCTTTGACTGACTTTGTGAACAAGTGAAGAAAATTGCTTCCATTTTTTTTAAAAGTGCTATTCTTGATAACATTACCCAAACTTGTCAGCTCTTCAATAAACCCTAAACGTCTACCCCGGGAGAAAATCTATTTTGGAATTAGCATTTAATAAGGGAAAGTATGGTTTCTAATGTACTTACCTTTCCATTTTAATTACATTGTCATTCTAAGCATGCTGAAAGCTGGTGGAAAATGTAACATTGGTGCAGTATGTGTGAGCGGCATCAAACCCAAGGTACTTAGTATTCAGTCAGTCAAGACAGCACAGAGTAGTCGTGCATGATTGTTTGTATTCTTGTTTGCGAGTGTCATCACGACTACAGTTTGGTTCTGATGCTTTTAGATGTTTTTCAGTAAGTTTCTGGTTTTTTTAACAGTTAGGGTTTTTTTTTAAGCTGTGTGCAAATGAAGGCTTTGGGAGTGTACTTTGCAAGTAAAGGCAAAAGGGGAAGAAATTTCTGAGAAAGAAGTATCTGAGGATAATTCATTGTAGACTGTCTTCATGTCATTACAGAATTTTGGGGCTTTAATTTTGCAGATTATTTTCTAGCGCTTTGATTTTCCAGTGCAGATATGGACACAAGCACCGTGTGATCCCAGGAAAGGTTATGAATTTTGCCCAGTCCTCTGCTCTGAGCTGATGGGAAGTAAAAAAGCACCATCTTGTGGCCAGCAAATAAGCACAGTGAGGGCATACAGGGATCTCCCTCAGATCAGGTATTTACCCAGCTGCTGCTGCTTTTGTCCTGCTGGTGAGTGCAGCCTCCACTTGGATGTGGGGTGGGTGAGCAGGGGTGGCCACTTGGGCTGATGCCATGAGGCAAACTCACCTGCTGGCCTCTTGGAGCAGGCTGCAGGGATGGGAACATGCAGGAGAGCATTGTGGGCTCCCTGAGGTGCCATGGGCACCCAGAGCCACCGTGCAGCGCCATGGCACCAGAGGGGTATCAGGCAGATGTGGGCCAGCTGGTGTGATACCAGGTGATGGGTTACAGAGGAGTTAATACCAGCTTGTGTCCTCACGGACCTTTGCAGCTGCCAAAACAGAGACCACAGCATCACAGAGTTGTAGAGGTTGGAAGAGACCTTCAGAGATCATCTAGTCCAACCCCCCTGCTCAAGCAGGTTCACCTAGAGCAGGCTGGACAGGAAAGCATCCAGGCGGGTTTTGAATATCTCCAGAGAAGGAGACTCCACAGCCTCTCTGGGCAGCCTGTTCCAGTGCTCTGTCACCCTCAAAAGAAAAAAGATTAGACAGAACTTCATGTGTTCCAGCTTGTGTCCATTGCCCCTTGTCCTGTCACCAGGCACGAAATGAGATGCGGTAGCTGTTCAGCTGTGTGCCTTTTGCCAAGGGGCAGGTGGCCTCCTGCTCCTAGATCTGGCTGAGTTTTTGGTTCAGGATCACGCACTAGGACATCACTGCATGTATTGGTAGAGCGTCATTTTGAAATAACCCAAGTGGACTTTCACTGTGGCCCTCTGCAGATATTTAGCTCCCTTTTTTCTCCGTTAGTGGAATTTAATTCATCTTCCTGAAAGCTTCCATCATCTGCGGTGTGAGAAAGGAGCAGAGCTAATGCTATTGCTTCTGACACTGAGCACTGCCAAAAGCAGCTTATAGCAGGCAGTAGTAAATTTTGGTATTGGTTATCTAATCCAGCATTGTCATGTCTAATTAGCAGATTGAACATCTCTAAAAGGTGAAGAGTTTAAAACATGCTGGAGAATTTGGGTCTGTGCATTTTTCTAGGCTGAACTATTTTAGAACAGAATACCTGTTAGAGATGAACTGGGCATTTCAAGCCTGATTTCAACCACGTTGAGCGCTGGCAATTTCTTTCCAAGCTGGTCATGCTCACTGCTTCTGACAATCAGGTGAACGTTGCCCTGGCTGCTGGAAGGTGTCCACATGGCACATATATTTGCTGCCTCTTTATTGTTCTAAAAGGCACCACATCCTTCCCCTGTTCTGCATAGAATTATCCTCTACTTTGGATGCTCCTTATGCCTTTTAAATTTGTTCTCTTCTGCAGAAAATGCCCAAGGAGTATAGTACCTTTTTTTTTCTTTTTTTTTTTTTTTTCCCAGAAAGTAAGTAATTCCCATTTCTAAATTATGCCAAACATTGCAATACTGCCTCTAGGAGATTTCTGATCCATCCTTGGAGTAATAAGAATCATTACAACATTTATCTTTTCTTTCTATTCTTGGCTTTAGCACAATTCTTGTTTGCAAGAATTACTCTTTTGGCTGGGGCTGAGGTGTGATCCCCGCTAACTTATTGGCAAATGTTGCTTTTAAAAGCCTGAATGTGTACCTCTGGGCAGGTTTTTTTTTTCCCCCTAATGTGTGAGAAAATACTCGTAGATCCCACTTGGTACTTCATTACACTCATATTGCCTGTCCACAAAAGATGATTATACTCTTGCTGGTTTGGCTTTTCTGTTTTCTTCAGTTGTTGTGCCACATTTCTTCTTCTTTTCAAGGGCTTTTCCTAATAGCATCTTGTCACATTAGCACATGAGGCAATTTGACATTGCATTAATCTGTTCAGTGTCCACAAACTACAGCATATATCATATAAGCAAGAAATCCATTTGATTTTCCAATTGCTCTCTGAGAGTCTGCGAGCCAGTCTTCTCCGAGGAGACTACATGGCAAGGAGTGCGGTCGTCTGCAGGTGACGGTCATGTATGATAGAGACAGAGGTACAACAGTCTTGAGTAACTCCTACCAAGGTTGTCTTGGGCAACTGCTCTCAAGATTGCCAGCAGATGTAAGTGCTTGAGACGCTGGCAGCTATGTAGTAGAAAGGAAGTTACCTCAAGATGAAGCAAAGGAGAAGCAGCAATGAAGGCTTTAAACACTAAACAATTTGTGTAACTACAAAGTGTGGATGCAGTAAGCGGCGTTGTTTGTGAACTGTCTGCCAGACATGCCAGGCATTTCCCTGAGAGGCCACAGTTCACACTGAAGCACAGGAAGGTGGAGAGGACAGTCAGATTAGCGTTTTCAGTGCATTACCTTCTTTTCCTTAACATGGTATTTTGTCTCCTTCAGCACTGGCCAAGTGTTGCTGGTGTTCTCTGATCTCAAAGTCCCCTCTGTCAGTTGGGTTAGAAAGGTCGGATGTCCCTGGTGCTAGGGGCTGGCAGGTTGCTCTAGGGCTGGCAGGGGCCACAGAGGCAGGCTGTGCCCCAGCCCCTCCACAGCAAAGGAACGGGGATTGATAACCCCGGACTGGAGTCCCAGCTGTGCCCTGTGGCCAATGTGTTTCCTCTTGGCCCCTGGAGAGAGGCATACAAAGGCTGCTTCCCACTTCATGGCCTGCCCATCTCCTGAGGTGCCAACACTGTCATAGCAGGAGGAGTGTGTCGCTCTCTGCTTCTCAGCTGCCTCTCACCAGCTCCCATCCTCGCCACAGCAGCTGTGGCCCAGAGCACTGGGCATGCTGGAGCGTGCCTCCTCCTCCTCCTCCTCTCCCAGGGCTGATGGAGATAGCCCATGGACCCCACTGTCCCCATCCTGGTAGGTCCCACTGACCTGCATTTGTTGCACAGTCAACTGCCTTCCTGTATAACTTTGCTGCAAGTCTTAAATCATGATCATAATTTTCTTTTGCTGTTTAGAAAACCAGATATTTTGCTTACTTTTTGTTTGCTCCCTCTCAGGCCATTTCTGCTCCATGAAAGAAATTCATCCTATGGCTATTTGGAGTCTTTATAGTTTCTTCGTAGTTTTGCAAACACTTCGAAAGTCAAAATCAATTATGTCAGCCACGTTAATTTGCCCATTATTCTGCTGACATGCTTTAAAGGCCTTTAGGCCTATAGGTCTTTACTGCCTCTTGTTTTGGAGGGAGCCAATTATTCTAATATGTAACATATGTTCCTAAAATAGTTACATAGATAGTTTATAATTCCATTTTTATCTTGTGATATAACCATGCTTTTATATTGAGCAACATCATAGTTATTATTACTAGTGGGTAGGAATGGCCTGTTAACTGCAAATGAATCCCAAGCAAGTGCATCAGGGGAAGGATGATAGTACCAGTGTAGTGACTTCTGTGGACAGGCAGATTTTATCTATGGAAGAGGCTCAGCAGCTTAGTGGTGCTTTTAGCATGTCAGTTCTCCTAGAGAGGCTGAAGATGGCAATGCTGCCAGTGATGTTTTTGAGTGTGTGTGTATTTTCCAAGCAAGGTTTTTACTCTTAGTTAACGTAGTCTTTTCCTCCTAGGCTGGAAAATTCTTCTTGATCTTTAGTTAAAGATAATATCAAAGAGTTAAATTAGTTATGAAAATAAACATTGATTTGTGTTCTTAATGTAACAGAAGGAACGAATTAAATGTAAAAAAGGAAATAGATCTGACCTCCAAATGCTGGAATTGCAAAATTTAAATGAAAACTGCCTCAGTTTTCATTTAAAAGACTCACAGATGAGCAGATCAGAGACCAAGACATTTGAAACACTTTATGTATATTGACAGTGAAGTCAAAGATATTTTAATAAACTTTATGCATTGTCTATTTCTAGTTCAAGCCTATTCCTGGTAAGGTTATGCACTTCAATGTGCAAAAGTTTTGTTTGCATTGTGTGAACCTGCCTTTTGCTTCTCTTTCCTATCTAAAGTTCTCAGAAGAGATAAAATGTCTATGCTGTAGGTTTTTCCATTAGATAGTGCCAGAGCTACGTGTAATCTTGCTCCTCTGGTGTTGAAGCACTGGTTTTATAATTGTGTGTTTTAAAACCACATGCATTTAGTATTTAATTAACTGAAATATCTTTGTGATTGAAGTTCTTGGTAGGTTTAGTGTCCCTATTCAGTTATTCCAGGGACTTTCTGGAAGGTGATGGAATACCACCTTATAACAACAGCATCTACAGCACTGGTAACTAAAAGCCTTAGCACCATGTCCCATCTCTTGGTAGCACAGGTTGCCGAAGTGTCCCACTCACAAAAAGAACAATCCAGGTAGCCTTGGGGTCCCTAAGACCTTTCTTTCACTGTAATCACCAGTATTTCCCCTCATCAAAAGGTTTATTGATTATTTGGGTATTCCTTGCAACATTTACAGAAGCTATGATTTATGGGCTGCCACTGGTGCCACTCTAATGATACGGCAAGTAGGATTTGAGATAAAGCCTCCACTCTTACAAACGTTAGTAATTTGACAGGTGAAATACACTTCTAGTTCAGGAGCTCTTGATGACGTGCCAAGATAAAAATTAACTTGGGATGTCTCTCACAGCCAGGTTGTAGCTGATCACGCTCCATCAGCCTGCCTAAACTGTGCAAGAAAACCACTTTCTCCTGCAGGCTGTGGGACCTCTAGCTATGGAGACCAGGCATATCTTTTTTTATGGGCCCATTTTTTTCCTCCAGGGTTTTACTCTCTAATCAGAAATCCAACCTGATGGGGCTTCACAAAGTATAGTCTCCAGCATACTGATTAGAAAATACTGAGATTTGTACATCAGATGCTTTTTGCTGTATACTATTTAATGATCTTTTTTAATTTTGTAATTAAGTCAGACTAAGAAGTAATATCCCATATGTCCCATAACTCACTTTTTCACGCAAGATTGGTATATTCAATTCCTGGAATACAGGTGTCATTTCTTAGGTAGCTGAATCTCCTTTACAGCACTCACAGAGGACCCTATATTGATACAAACTTAATGTGTACATACAAAGCCCATTTACATTGCCACAGAAATATGAAGTACCTTTAATGTAAACGAGAACGTAGGCTAACATTTTCATAGCTTCGTTTTAGTCTCAGGTAAAAATTCTATCTGGGAAGAAGAGAGGGGAAGGCGTTTCACTTTCTGTTTTAGTAAGTTTTTAGTGACTGCATAGAAATTAAAACTATAAATGTGCTCAAGTTGAGTGATTAGTAAATACATCTTCTAGAAGCTAGAGGGCATAGGAGATACAGAAAGTCTCTGGTATAACTCGGTTATCAAGAGGTGTGAGTGAGTCAGAGCAACTTTCTGTTCTTTTTGCATAAAATGGCACTTGCTACTGAAGTTCGAGCTGATTTTATTCTCTTTCTGAAGAGAAGTGACTGAAAAGCAGAAATGTCTTTCTCGGTTTTTATCAGTTTTGCAGATGGTCTAAAGAAAACTCAATTATTTTTATTGCTATTGATCTAAATGAAGACGTTAACGTATGCTTCCTATTTTTAATCCAGAATAGTTTAGTAATAAGTTTATGTTCTGCAGGAGCTCCTATTGTTAACCATTAAAGAGAGAACTACTAATAACTGTTTAAATGGAAAAGGTCAAAGGCAAGTTCATGGGCATAGAAGCATTGCTATCGAGCGTAATAACCATAGACTTCCGAGGGTCAAAACGTTTGGTCACTTTTTTTCACCTCTACACAGTATTTCTGTGATAGTGAAATCCTGCTGTGTTTTATGTTACATGTGTCTACTAGTGTAATACCTGCATGGGAGGGATGCTGGCAGACTTTTTGCAGTATAGACCAAGCCTTATTTTGTTTGCATTTTGAGAATAAAGTTTACAGGGCTTACCCTCAACGTGGAAGAAGAACAGAGCATCCTGAGCTGCTCTTTGGAAGACCTCCCTGAATTACAATGTGTTTTGTTTCCAGTTCAAGGTAATCCAGTGAGAGAACTGAACTTTGCCACAGGCTGTAAAGGAAACAAGATATACATATTGATTAGTTTATACTGAGTTTCTCAGGTCAGTTGACTTTCTCTCTCAAACAGAAAATCAAAGGTACCATGAGTTTGTAAGACTGCAGCATCAAAGAAAAGATTCCCCCCTGCCTTTGTGAACAGCTACATTTTCCACAGGTTTTATGCCTAAAACCAGATGGGTGCTGAAACACAGGATAGTATTCCAGTAAACTAAACAGGACTGGTGGAGTAATGAAACTCCGCTGAATTATTAATTGGGTCCTGAATGATGCAGAGAGAGTTATTGTAGTGAACACCCCTGAAGACGAGAGCAGCGCAAGGCACAGCCCTGCCTGTGTGGTACACCCGACTGTGTTCCCAGGTAGGCATCTGCAAAAATGAATGTCTTGTATAAATGAACTGGAAGAACTATGTTTGGTAGCTGTCCATTACTCGTCTAGAAATAGTCAATCTAATTCCAACAAAACAGTTAAGTGCATGCGCCAGTGCCATGGACATAAAATTAAAAGCAGGTTCAAGTGCTTTGCTGAAAAGCAATGGACTTCTGCACACCTATAAAGAGAAGCCTATCTTCAAAAAGAAGCACATCTTCAGGCTTACTGGCTCAAATCTGATGATGCCTCCTAATAAATGTCACAGATAACTATGAACACGGAATACATCAACACAGAGCTGGTTCCAGAAACCGTTGCATACCAATAATGTAATTTTAGCCCATGAAGCATTTTTCCAGCTGGCCTTTGGAAGCTGAGGAACTGTATAGCCTCATCAAAAAGGTAGGTACAGTTCTCATACTGCTGTCATGGTTTAATAATGATCAGTGATGTGTTAATGTACTGAGTGGGGAAGTTAAAGGAGGGTGTCCAGCACAGGCAGAGAAGCTGGAGTGGAGACAGTTATGATGGTGAGACCAATTGTGTCTATAAAATTGAACTCACATTTCAAATAAAAGATATTTGGAGTTATATTTTTGGATGGTGCTGGGAGGGAGTTTCTGCTGAAGCCTGCCAATAGTGGTGGTGAGTGAATCAGTGTTTCAGTCTACAGCTCTGGAGGAAAGATTACGTGGCAGAAGGGAAGGAAGAAACCCCTCTATAGAATGAATTTTGAATCAAACCCTCCCATCTTCCCAAAATAAATTTTGTTCTTCAAACCCCCATAACGAACTTTGATGGAAGCAATAAAACATTCAAAGTTACCGCATAATGATCTGATTGCTGTTATCCACTCATGGCAGAGAAGCACTGGTAGAGAGAATCATGCTGTCATTTCAGATTTGTGCTGGGCTTGAATGTGGTAGTGATGAGTACTGTAAGAAAATCCAAGAGCAAAACAGCGGGTGATACCACAGGGTTTGAGAAACGTGCAGTGCCATGAGGGCTGAGGAGTTATAAAATGTTGTTCATTGAGTGCCATCTGTACTGTGAACTCAATGAGGCAGAACCTTGTAGACAAGATAGAACACAAGCACATAAGTCAGGGCAGCATTTTGAATTGTGCAATAACAAGTCAAGGGAAAGCTGGAGTACACTCAAGCTTTCCCACATGTGACTTTGTATCTTAAATAATGTGTCCTTAACACTGTATTAATATAAAATCCAAGTATATGGTAATGTGCAGATTAATTTAACTCTGCTGATACTGTATTTTAGATGTCTGGCTTCCTTCTGATGGTGGTTACTGCTAAGAGCTGTCATACTTCTTGAAATTCCCTGAGAACAAGGTACCGATGTTGTATCACCATCCAAGGTCACAGAATATTTCGTTTTTTAATCCTCCACTGTTTTTAAAAAATATAATTTACAATTTATTACCATGTTTTTCTTGTTTATCACAGGGAAAGTAGAGCTTATTAGGATGCCTTGTAACCCTAGAGTAAGATTTAGCAAATTAATCTGGTATTTTGTCATAGAAGCCAAAAAAGTTATTTGCTTTGCTGCTGGATATCTAAGCATATGGCTATTGGAATAAGTGACTCTGCTTAAAGGCATTTCTTTTCCTGGTAGTAATTTGCAGGAGAATGATACACGGTTATTCCTAAAAATCCAGGTTTTGATTTAATGCAATATTATCAACTTCATGCATTAGAAGACGGCTGTCTTCACATTTTCTATAACAGATGCGCGCGCCACCTTTGCTAGCTCTGTTTGGTGAGACCATGTTTCTAGGCAGAGGCATGGAAAAGTTCTACTGTTGTTTCCTTGAAATCATACATATTTATGTCTCCCCACTGTCACAGGCCTCCTCCTTCCTGCCTGATAACTGGATCTATCTGCGGTACCGGGTTCTGGGATTTTATTCTCTGAGCTTGACTTGTAAGAGATCGTAATTTATAGGGAGCTTCACTGAGGGTCAGCAATGGGAAGCCATTCATTCCAAAAAGTTATGTACTCATGACTTCTGCACAACAGGCTTGCAATTTTTTACTTGATTTTTTTGTGATATCTTTCTCTATAGGGCTGAAATAGGATGATGTTTAGTTATTGCTTCTCTGAACTTTTGACACTCTTGCTGGCTGTTTTCTGTATGTTATTCCCTATCCAGTCCAGATGTTTCTGCACATGAGCCGCCCAGCCATTCAGCTTATTTTTTTTGGATGGCAAAGCCTTGATTTTGTCTTGTGATGGAGAACATTAGAATGTGGAGACTACCCATTTTTTGTGGAAGGACTCCAGCAGCTCTGGCATTCTTGCATGATTGGATGTGGTTACTGTACCCACAACGTTCAACTGCTGCATTAAAACTGACCTTGGTAGAGGTTATGTGATTTCTGTAGCATTTCTCTGGGCTGCTTTGGGTGCACTGTTACGTGCTCCTGAGAGACTGTAACTCAAGCTTGTAGAAATCCCTCATGAATGGCCCTCGAGATTGCTGGCACTCCTCCCAGCCTGTGCTTGACTGATGCTGACTGCAGCCTGTGCTCCCAAGGGGCCTTGATGTTTTAAGCTCAAATTCAGATCTGTTACTCCCTTGAGACAGACGTTGAGAGTGTTATACTCTGCTTAAGTCTGACTGGTAGTATTTCCAAAAAAGATGTTAAAAAATAGGTTGGTCACTCCTCAGGCCAGATTTCCAAACAAGCTTTCAATCCAGCAGGTCTCACTAAAATGAGGGAGCCAGGCTGAGCGCTGCGGCCATAAAAAAGACAACACAGGAAGATTTTTCAGAAAAGCTGACTTTGGGGTATCCTGGCAAAACCCTTGTTTTGGGCCCCAGTGCTTGTACGTGTGGGAAGAGCGTGCAGAAACCTGGCCTCCCCCTCAGTGCTGTTGGGGTAGGTCAGGCTGTCTGAGAAGTGAAAAGCTGGGTTTCCTCCGACAGCAGTGGCTTTCTCCATTGCTTGTACAACATATTTTATATTATTAAGTTGCTGAAATAAATACGTGAAGAAGGCAGAAAAGGAGAAAGGAAGCTCATGTTTTCTAGTCGGAAGATGAAGAGCAAACTAAAGTGGCAGTCGTGCAAGGGCTCTTGTGCGCGCCTTGCTCTAGGCACTGCCCATAGTCCCACTGCTGAGGGGGCAGGACAGAGCAAGGCTAAGCAGGGATTGAGAATGCACATAAATGAGAATATATCAAAAGTAAAATAGGAAGAGATAAACCATAAAGGGTTAAAATCCAAAGCTTAAATTGAAAGAGGGAAGATTATTCTGCTTCTCCCCCCTTCCAAGTTTTTGGTAGGCCAGTTCTGGTGATAAGCTGTAGGGAGCAAGAAATGTGCCCTAATCTTAACAGAATTTGGGTTGCTCTTTAATTTGCATTGGATGCAATGAGAAAGAAACTAAAAAGGAAATCCAGGCTCAGCAAAAAGGGCATTTTTTGTCGTGTGAATGCAGTTGCAGGATGCACCCACATCCGATAGCCAGGAAAAAAAAAGCACCTTGGTGATACCATTTTGGAGTGCTAAGGAGTGCTGGTGTCAATGCCAGTGCATACTGACCAGTCTGAGAGCTTACAATGAGGACAATTAATACCAGATTCCTGAGAAGGTGGTGGAATTTGCTAAGTATCCAAAAAACAACCAGACCATTTTCAGGTCCTGATTATTTCCTAACGAACTGCCTGACCCCAAGGGCCTATAGCAGCCATGAAATTCTGCCTTTGCAGAGCCTCTTAGAATAGTTCCATTCAAATACAGCCATAATTACACCTCTCTCCACAATATTACGTTTCAAATATCCTCCCAGTAATCAGAATCACTGCAGTGTGTGAGGAGTGAAGAGCTCCTTTATCCTTACAGCAGAAAGCATCTGAACTGTTACGAGCTAAAGAAGGTTTATAATGGGAAAGGCTAATAGAAAAGGCTTTGAGGCATCATCACAGTCACAAAAAAGGCATGAGCAAATCTGAGCCTGAGAGCGACCGACAATGCTGTCCCTTTACTAGAAAAATCTCCTATGGAGAGTGAGTGAGAGAGAACAAGAATCCCCTGCCTCCCCCGCAGAAAATCACAGCTACAGAAAAGTTGTTGTATATTTCAGTTTGCTCCCATGGTTTTAATCTTCTAACTTGCTCTAATTATTCCTATTCAAGGCTGATTTATGTTTGGCAACTTTACATTAAAAAAATGTTCCCACTAACAGAACAACACTCATGCTTGCAGGCAGGACAAGGGGGATATGACGTGTTCAGATGCAATGTGAACCAGTTCTTTGGCCAAACTCTCCATGAAAATATCTCTGATGCTGGCCGTGCCTACTGATTTTTCCTTATTTGCAGTAGGCCCTGCATTTTCTGTCTTCCCTTGATGAACAGCAGAAGTGTTGACCTCATAAGGGATTTCTTCCAGTTTGTTTCCCAGGGCTTTTTTTGGGTACTAATACATAATTTATTTAACAACTGCATGTTTTTTACATGAGCAGTGCGTAACACAATAGTAAGCCCGTAAGAAGTTTGAGGCAGCTGTACTGTGTTGTGCTGCGACATTCTGAGCTCTGCTTTCCAGAACAGAGTATGAGTTTTTGTCAGTCCTACTCAGTATCCTCAAATTGGGACAGTCACTTCACGGGCAGGAGTAGGACACGTCTGACAGCTACATAACTAGGAAAGTCTGTAGGATCCCGACAGGTCAGAGACGCTAAGTTCCTAAAAGTTTTATCAAAATCAGCATCCAGGTGGTTTCCTACTAAGGGAAAAGTGAGGAATTAGCTGCTCTCTTTTACAGAAACTGCCTGTAGCTGTGATCTGGAGATGAGCTGAAGGGGTCTAGCGGAAGGAAGCAAGGGAACCATAATGAGTGTAATATAGGACACGGTAAGGAACTGAGATTAGGAAGTAGAATAAACAGCATGGAAATCTATAGGAAAACAACCTTTGATAGTTCTGCTGTTCGTATAGAGATACAGACTTTGCAGTTTCTCTTCAACGGGTCTGGGTGTGCATTCGCAGCACAGAGGTGTGTCATCTGGGGAGATGACCATTTTGTCAAATAAAAAGCAACTGGTAGTGGTGATTTGGTCATGGGACAGAAAGTGAGAGCGTAGGAAAAACAAGTGGCTGAGTTAGAAGAGGAGCCTGAAGTTGCAGCCACCTGGGTCCAATGGCATTGCTTTGCATTCTGAAAGGTGACTGATGTGCCTTTTGTCACCTACGCACAAAGAAAGATACACTACACAAGCAGCAAGTAAATTGTATTTAAAATGGAGGAAGAATTTGTAATGAGCAAGCTATACGCTCACGAGTGTTACTGCAAGAAGCTTTAGGGAAACAGCCTGCAGACTTTGTGGATTGTAACCATACATAGAAACAAACTGAGCTGGTTTGAATGGAAGCCTGTAATTTACTAGATTAACAGTTTGCCGCGATATGGCTTAGTACGAAGTGAGGGCTGCTAACTGAAAAAAGAAAAATGTTGTTCAACAGATATTGATCCGCCTAATTATATGCAGGATTTATTTAAAGTGCAGACTACTCTGCTTTGAAAAAAAATTGCAGTGGGTGTGTCCGTCTGAGTGCATTTACTGTTGGAAGTATTGGATTCCCACATGTGGTATCATTTAGTTGTTTTTAACATGTATAAGAAGGAATGCATTTCTTGATACTAAATTGTCTTATTGTACAGGTGATCCCAGGTTATGTCGTGGTGCTATCAAAGTAGCATTTGACATAATAAGGGAAATTTTATATGCCCCAGAGTCATTAGCATTTCTGAGGAGAATAACGAGAATGGGCTGAATACCAAGGACTTTGTCTGACAGTTACTCTGTGGAAAGGGCTCTGGATCTGCATGACAAAGTGAGTGAGCTGGATCCGTAACTCCATGCAAGCCGTCCAGGAGTGTTTTCCCCATCCTACTTGGTCTCCATGAGTTGTGGAGGGTAGGAATTTGGTTTCATAGGAACCTGCTAATGAAGAGTTGGGGATGACAAACTCCTGCTGGAATTTTTTCCCAGTTTTCATTAACCTCTGTATAGATATTATTTTAATTAAAATAAACTTGACAGCACCTATGAAAAAGCTGTGCGGGTTGCAAGAGCAATTAAATGTATTGTCAAAAATGATAAGCAGCCTGGTATCACAGGAAGGAAATTAACGCTCTGACCAATAATGGAACAGTAATCTTAATCCAGAGCTTTTCGCCTCTCAAGAACTCCTTAAAATGGATGGATTTTGGAGAACAGTGAATTTTAGAACACGACAGTTAAGCAATAGGTGCCATAAAGTATCACCATTTCAGAAGTCAGTGTCATACTGGTGTAACCATGGCTGATAGCCAGGCAGTAAGAAATGTGATGTTAATTAGACATTAATAATGGTGCATAAGCAAAGCCTTGACTATTTTTCTAAATTTCAGACATCAGAAAGATTGGGATTTGTATTCAATAGCAGTTCCTGGCAGTGGAGTTTAACAACAATCTGCATCAGTGCTGGTTGTCTGGTTTGGGTTGCCCACTGCATAGAGAAGGCATGGAAATGCTGGCAGGCTATTCACTGTTGTGAGGAAGACAGGGCTTGAGAGCTTTGGTTTCTAGAGTATGTCATCCTGAGCCTCTTATTACTTGGGAGCTGCACTGAGTGCATAAATGCACAGGTCTTTTGGCAAACAACAAACTCCCTAAATCACAGTATTTCATTCATCTGAAAGGCACTGCTCATCCTTTAGATGAACTGGTACTGCATTTGGGCAGGCACAAGATAAATCAAAGCCCCTCTGCAGGCCCAGGCTGGAAGGTGCTGTCATCTCCCCAGTCGCACCAAGCTCAAGAGGTGGTGCAGATGGACCTGTGGTGGGTGCAAGGAGCAGGCTGCTTTGCCCAGCACTCTCACAGGACTGCTGAGAAAGGCCACCCGGGAAGGGGCAAGCTGTAAAAAGAGCCACAGTTTTACTGTGGGAGAGGGTGCCAGGTGATTGAACTAATGGCTGGACTCAAAAGGCTCCTCAGGAGAAGAGAAATGGGAATAATCTATCAGTAGGCACCAGGCAGGGCAGATATAGGCAGGCTTGTAGGATCTGGGAGTGGATGAAGCTGTCATTATTCAGAAACTCTGAGTCAAAAATTATGTTGAAGAAAATTTATGGTTTCCTGGGTACCCCTGTGGCACTCCCTGAGGTAAAATGCTTCTCTACCTGTTGCAAGGGAAAGGGGTGAAGGAATACCAGGGATCCTTGTAACTTAAGGGTTAAACGGAGAAATTAAACTCCTATGTCAGCAAGAAAAGGGCTGACAAGTTTAATAAAGATAATCCTACCTTATGTTTATCCTGCCTCCCCAAATGTAATCTATGCAGAGCTGCACCTTGGGCTTCCTTTTGCCTTTCTGCCCCCTTCCCCGTGCACCAGCTTGTGCTCCTCTCCTTCACATTTTCTTCACTTTCTTAGCAAACATGAGAATTAAGGGATGGGATGATTCATAGATTCATAGATTGGTCCAGGCTGGAAGGGACCTCCAAAGGTCATCTAGTCCGATGATCACATGTCGTGTTCCTGGTTAGGGAAACCTGCACAAGAATGTGCCTGAGATGTTTCAAAGCAACGCAAGTTTCTTGTCCTGCTGAAGCTTTAATAGCCCATTGTCTTTTCTGGGAATGTGTGTGCACCCATCTGTAATGTGCACCATCTACCCAAGGGGTTTTTTTCTCTCCCTTTTTCATCCCTAAATTTAAAATGAATCTCTTCATTCAGTTGAAGCTACATCTTGCAAGAGCAGTGATTTGAGGAAGAAGATAATAAGTAGCAAGATGTTAAAGAAAGAGCTTATTTCTTGCTTGCTTTGCGATAATGCCCAGCAGTGTAAAAAGACTGGAGCCTGTTATACTACAGACTAATTCAAAATATAGTAAGAGAGATATCCTACCCCAAGGACATTCACACTGTCAGGAAACTTGACACATCAGAGCAAAAAAGCAACATGTAAGTATGGAGAACCGAGAACAGAGGGACAGTGAGTGCTTCTTTTCTTCTCTGTTAAAAAAGGCACTGTTTGTTCCTCACAGCCCTCCAACTTACTGTTACGGTTGACTAATGTCTTCTAGTGCATCTGGACGAAGGCTTGGACCTGAAGGATGATGATAGCCAGGACCAGCTTACTTTATGGACTAATTCAAGAGAGAGCTTTCTACACTTAAGGAATAGCTTGGAAGGTAGCCCAGCAGGCATTGGTGGCTGGAGAAGCCCTAAGACTGACCAGCAGGATGGGGCATTCACTTGGTGAGCAGAACCAGAAGGCAGGGACTTAGAAGACTAAAAAGAGGTATCAGTGAATAATGGAAAAAGGCAGCAATGGAGATCATCAAAGGGGGATTGATGGGAGCAGAACAAAGAACAAGTGTGAAAGGGCCAATGGGTGAGGAAGCTGGAGCGGAGAGGAAAAGGCAGCGGGGACAAAAGTTCATCCTCCTCGATGATGACAGAGTTTTGGGGCATTGAGCTAAAAGCTTCCCTTGTGAGGAAAGTTTTGTGTCTGGAGAGCTCGATGGATAAGTAGTGATGTACACTGAGTTTCAGTGTCAGCTTCCAGGCTGAATGCACACAGGAAACGACCATACTTTCTTATTGATATAATAAGAGTAAAAATTAAATGCAACAGAAGTGAAACATACTATTTCCGAAGTAATTTCACAATTTACAAAGTCAGAGGTTTAGGTTTATTTTACAAGTCAGCAATAGGCAAAATGTGAAGTACTTCTAAGGAAACACCTGTGTTGAATAAAATCAGTAACATACCAGACATAACATGGGTGGTAAAACAGCTTTCCATGTAAACTCATTAATATTTTTTTACTAAAATTATTTCATTAAAAAAGATAAGCCTACATTTGTTGAAAATGTGGTGTTGTCCCACTACTCCTGAAAACAATGCTGTTTAAAAGAAAAGTTTTAGCAACTTTTTTCCAGTAAACCACATCTGGATTTTTAACCTCATTGAAAGTTTTTATTGTGCTTCTATATCAGACTGTATTGTACTGGCATTGTTATTTATCTCCAAATTTATCCAGTTCCTCCTTTGTGGACAGTCTTACATTTAGCAGGGTCTTTAATTACATTCCTCTACTAGCTGACCACTACAAAAATTGCAGTCCTCACCACAAATCTGTAAAAATGTTTCCACTTGCATTGGGAGACAAAAATAGAATAATTCCATGTCTTTTTGGACGGATGCCTAGCTGAAACTATGCAGGGTTTGACTGACAAGAGGATGTAGTCTTCGCTGAGAGCACTTTCTTTAAGGTCCTTTTTAGTCTTCAGGAACACTTAAGTAGATGAATGAAGAGAGGATTTATGCTAGTTTCCCTTCATTTTTGTTAGCTTTGCCTGCCTTTTTGTAACTTTTATCTTCTGCAACAAAATCTTTTCAGCTCATCGGGCTTACTGAATATATAATCACAAGCTGGTAAGTAGTAACTTCAAGAGTTTTGATTTGAAATGGCACTCTATTCTTTTGTGTACAGCCATCGTAGAAGAATAAACCCCCGTTGTACAGCTCAGCAAAAGTAGAGTTATTTAAATGCTCAGTATTTGCCAGGGTTATAACTGTGAAGTGTAGTCTTTCAGTGGTGAATAAATACGGTTAACACATAGCCGAGCCTGCGAATGCAGCGGAGAGCCTTTACTTGAGTAAGTTCAGAATTATTTTGCATCCGAGTGAGCTCTCCCCACTGTGCTGCACGGCACATTATCCGTTTCCTGGGGAGTGTGGATGGGAGCTTACAAAGCACAGCAGGTAATTGGCTGCTTCAGTTGAAAAGGCAGAAAAAGCATATTTGTCGGTATATGCAGAAGGAAAATGAGAACAAATGGTAATTATTATCAGGAAATAGTATTTGTCCATAGTTTTCCGAGCTCTCTGTGAGATTAAATTCATACTGACACTCTGTAAGAGCAGTGTGTGTGTTAAATGTGACGTTTAGGCAGTTGAGAAACTTTTCTGTCAATGCATTTTGGGCTGTAACTTTCATATGTTTTGAATGTAAAAAAGGCGGTATGGGATAACATGGCTTTTCAGAATGCTTTCTTCTGTTGTTCAAGACTTGTGTTTCTGTATCTTATGGAATATTTGTGTATTGTTACTTTATTTTGAGCCATATCTTTGTTTTATGTGAACTGTCCTATCTCTGAACTCAGTGGAAAGTGGACACAGCTCAGTCTTTAGGCACTTATTTCTGTATTTCTAAAACTCGCTTACACTGATGCAAATATTTCCTCTTGGAAAGGGAAAGCTATTACTGGGTTAGAAACTTTTTCTCAGTTGCACATGTGGCAGTTTCTACAGATGAACTGAAAAAAGTTGTAATGGTATATCTATGTTTTGGTTTAAAGTGGTTTGCGTCCAGATGGGGTGGGGAAGTATGTTGGCAGTGTAAAGACAGTTGTACCAGGTTCCTCCTAAAATGGGGCCACTTTCATGAAAAACTTTTTATTTGCTGCTTTTTCTTTCCCTCCTCTCTTTAGCTAAATGAAGCATGAAGTCAAGGCTGATAGATGCTAGAATAACATAAAATCTATTTTAATTTTCATAATATAAATACATTAGGTAAAAATAACCATATCTGGGCTTCCTTATTTTAAAGATTTATGCGTACGGGTAAATACATATGATGAGTCTTACTGGAATTGGTTGACATAGGAGTATAATATTCTCTTCAAAAATCTTTGCAGTTTCATGTTGCTGGACTCTAGTCCTTGGACAGTTTGGTTTTAATTTGTTCACTGAAGATCTCGCCAAGAAACCTACACTCTGTGTTGAAGGTTTAAATTGTGCTGGATCTGTAGGAGGAGACAAAGATGAAATGTTTTATGGATTTGTTAGGTCTACATAACTGTATGTAGGGAGGATACATGGAAGACTGAAAAAATAGATTATACATTTTTAACACTTTACTATCCTCACTAGTTTGTTTTCTCCTCTGTCGTAAGGAGTAAATAAAAATGTTTCTTTGTTTCTTTTATACACTCTTGTACTCTTGGAGGTGGCTTTAAATGTCCATAAGTGTCAAATGAGGTATAAGGTGTACTAAAGCATTAAGGGAAATGTGGTTAAGATGTGCAATGTCTAATAAAGGATATTAGTATTTATTGGCAGTCCTCCTTTGGCCTATGTAAATTTCTTTTCCTAAGGGCACTGACATTGCTCTTGCTCTCTTTACAACCATTACTCTGTGTGCAGTTGCTTTTTTTCCCCATTCACCTTTATTTTATTTATTTTTTGAATGCCAAATATTTAATGTGTCATTTCTGGCAGAAAGCTCTGGTGATGAAAGAGGAAATAAAATGGGCTTGAACCAAGTTGCTGGAGAGGCACATACAGGATGGCACAGCCATGGGAAGCTCTTTTATTTTTGCAGGAGTTGCATACCAGTCTTCATACCAACTTAATGAACACAGGAGGAAGCACATATTTTTCTTCAGCCTGGAAAGTAAAGGTGGTCTCAGGGTGCAAGGTTTACTACCAGAGTAATCAGCTAGAGTAGTGTGAGTGACTGCGTGCCAACTTTCTTTTGCCTCCTGTGTACCTGGGCCAATTAACCATTCTTCATTCATCAGTCATCTCCCCAGGTGGCTATCTGGTCTTAATGGGCCATAAAATGAGTGGCACTGGTCCATGTAGAAATGCCTCGTGGTGTAGGGGGTCTTGTAGCCCTTTGTAGGGGTCCCTGAGAGTGTCAGAGGTGGCAGTGCTGTCTAAAAGGAAATTCAGAGGATGAGTACTCGTGCTCTCTTCCAGATTGCTGGAAGAGTCTCTTTGAATAACATAGGTCATCAGATGAAAGCTAGATTGGTTTGGGAGAGCTGCACAGAGGACCCAACTGAGTGAACTTTTCTTAGGCACAAAGGGAAAAATTTCAGCTGGGGTTAGATACTGTTGTAGTTACCCCTTAAGTAAGATTTCTTCTTTGCTTCTTCCTCCCTTCCTTCCTCCTTTCCTCTCTCCCTCCCTCCCAAGTAGTGATTAACCATAACTTTTCTAATTGGACTTCTAAACAGATTGAGCTCTGTTCCATGTCAAGTGGCTCAGCTGTTACCCTGCTATCCACCCTGTGTTTTCTGGACTCTAACTCTCCGTCTGGAGTTGTTGAAGGGGTGGGAGGTAGCAAGGAGTAGACAGTCTGGTGGAAGACGCTCACTTTGCAGAC
Source organism: Limosa lapponica baueri (assembly GCA_002844005.1). Classification (NCBI taxonomy): domain Eukaryota; kingdom Metazoa; phylum Chordata; class Aves; order Charadriiformes; family Scolopacidae; genus Limosa; species Limosa lapponica. Next base: position 963,549 of record KZ505734.1, read on the forward strand.
ATCAGACTCCAAAGAAAAAGCCCTGGGAAGGCCTCAACTTCTGCAGGTGAAGTTCTGCAGGGAGGGAAAGTACCTCATGCTGGGAAGCCAGCAGAAGGAAAGAGAGCCACAGGTTTTGGGTAGGCTCATACTTGAAAATGCACTGAAAACATTTTAGCAGGCTTGTGACCTTTAAAAGAGATTAGAGCTAGTTATTAGTTCATTTCTACATCAACATGTTTATTTGAGTAGGTGCTCTGTATTAACTGTGAATAGTATGCAAGTGGCTTTCTTCAGTAATTCATAGAAATCATGCAGAGCCAACTAATGTATTTGATTACATATACCTATTCCTCGGGGTCTTCCATGGAGATATGCTCAAGCTCAGGATATTAACCAGTGTCAGGATTGAAACTGGAGTAGATCAGATGAGGAGATATGGGACTCTGCAAAACTTTATGGCTAAGCCAAATTTCTCAGATCCCGTCTTTTTTATGAGCATATTTCTGAGCATACCTTTGACATCCAGGCATTCCTGTATTGATCTGGTTAACATAATAAAGAAGTGTTGCCAAACAAAACCCTATTAATCTGGCAAACCAACTCAAATCTACTATGAGTGGTTTGAAGGAGGACTGAGAATCAGAAAGTTGGATTTCTGACTCTTATTTTGCTGGGAAAGTTGTGGCATGTGGGAATAATACACCTGCTCTGTGTCACTCTTATTCATCTAGAAAATTTAGAACGTTTTGTGAAAGTAAACTTGCTGAGCTCTCCTGTCAAATTGGAAAAACATGAGGCACAGCCAGAAACGGTTGGGAACCATTCCTGTGGGAGTTCCCATGGGTGTGCAGGGCCACTAGTGCCATATCTGGTGGCCTAAATGGGCACCATTTCCCCCCTGACTGCAGAGGAATCAGTTAATAACCCATTTCACTTCCTTCTCTTTGTGTTTAGGAGGAAAAGGGTCAAATACTGCTCTGTATGCCATGCCTATCTTTGAAAAGTGACCACAGTATTCAATAGACCAAATTTCTTGTTGGTGCATTTCAGGAATTGAAGATTTGTTCTCAAACATGCTCATTTTTGGACCTTTGTCCCCGGTTACATCAAGTGACAGCCATCTGATTTCTGTGGTCCTGATTCCTCTCCCACATGATCATTGCACGTGATCATTTGCGATACTGAATGCCAACTCATCAGAATTGCAATAAATCAAGAGTTACCAAGAAAATGTTTTGGTCAGATCTAACAGACACCAGTGAAAAATCTACTTCTGTTGAAATGATGCTGGTTTTATAGGCTCACATCCCTAGGCTGTGTACCCTGGCAGCCCTAATGGAGTCAGTGGAGCCATGTTAATTGTCTCTGGCCAGAATAGGCCCTCATAGTTTTAAGTAAGTGGTATCTACATGAAGGAAGAATAAAATCTGTGACCTATCATTCAAGTGTGCCTGGAGAGTGCTGAGATTAAAACCAGAGATGCTGGTACCCATCAGACTTACTTTAGTGACCTCTCCCTGCAAACCTAAATGCACCTCACTGACTTAAAAAATTGTTAGGAAAACCCAAAATGCCCAATTGGTGATGGGTCACTGGCAGCCAGAAACCACGCACTTTGATGTGTTTTGGGTTCTTGACTAGAAAGGGGTTAAAAACAGTCGTGGAAGGGAGCTGAAATATTCAGAGTAAGAAATTTCCAGAGGGAGCTGTGCTGGCCAAGGTTGGGTTTAGTGCTTTCATCTGCTCTCTTAACATGTAAAAGTCTAAAAAATGCGCTGGTTGTGGGGGCTCCCGAGGCATGGCTCACACCAAAGTAGCATCCACAAATTTTGGAAGTCAAACCTGGCTTGTGCTGGAGTTGGGGCACAGTGCAAGGTGGCCGAGAGCCATCCTGTGTTGCCCGTGCCAGGCTGCCGAACCACCCAGGAGAGGGTGCATGTCCACCAGCACCCATGCCCTTGATTTGACTATATGCATTAGCTGCAGATAAGTTGCTCTTCTCAGTGCAGTGGAGTCAGGGTTAGCAAAATGCGTTGCTTTATTTTCACTGCTGTACTTTCAGAGCAAACATGAAAGGAACAAAAACCAGACCATCTGTCCAGCACGGGCTCTGTCTCCCCTTAGGGATTTGCCACAACAAACCGGAGCACCATGCCTGAGGCAGGACTTCGTATGCTGCCAAGCTCAAATCCCCATTTCTTTCCAGAGCCATTCACCAGACCAACACCCTCTGTCACCAGCTCTGCCTCTCCCCTAGTGAGGATGCAAACTTCCTTCTTCAGCTTTCGCTGCAGGGCAGTGGCTGCCAAGGTCCCGGTGCTGCAGGGAAGCCATGGCCCGGGCTGGAACCGGGAAGGCAAAAGCAGGAGCGCTAAACAAACCTCGGCGAAAACTGATCATCTCTTGGCTAAACTCTTAATTCCTCCGGGGTGTTGAAGGTCTGCTGAGGGCAGCTAGACAGCTTGTTCAGCTCCCCCCAGCCAGCTGTGCATGCCCGGCGGGGGAGTTAAAACTCACTGAGACACTATGGCTGTGTTTGTCTTATTATTCACTTTAAAAAGTGGATCACCCCATGTTAATTATCCTTCTCACCTAAGTCAAAAGTGATGTATGATTCACAAGTAAGAATATGACGTGTGTTGCCTTTGATACTGCGTAAGTCAGGCAGCGGCATGGCCCAAACTGCGTTCATGGAGCCCTCCCTGCAGGTGAGAGCTGTGTTGGGGTCATGCCTGCAGCACACAGAGCTGGTGACCAAGTCTAAAAACATTAAATTCAAGAAGCGTCTTGGAGGCATTTCTCGAGAACAGATTATTTTGGAAGTGCTGCAGCTCCAACCAACGAGGGCTGCATTAGGAATAGCTTTTTTGTTAGCTAATTTCTGTCTTTAAGAGGAAGCTGCTTCCTTCCTCTCTTCATTTAATTCCTTTGCTACTTTGACCTTCACCTGTGCGACTCGCTCACTGAAATCCTCTCGGGAGGATCAGTGTCAGCTCTAATAAGCCAGCTGTCACTTTACACCAAACAGAAAGTAAATGTTTCATTTGTTAAATGGGCCAGTAGAATACATTGCCTTTTTCTACCATCCTTGGTTTTCTTCTAGGGGAAAAGTTTTACTTTTATGTGACGGGAAGTGCGTAAAGTGGATTTGAAGCCACAGATTTAAGTGTCTTGAATGAAGACTGTTACGTAAGACATTTCTTTATTTATCTGTTTTGGTGAAATACGATCAGTGTTACAGCACAGGGTCTGGTCGCAATGAATTTTCTTGTTTCCAGTAAGAAGATAAGGGATATGCTGTATAAGGAATGCACTAGGAATGCCTTTCCTTCAGCAAGCTGCACAGGAAGGCATGGGGAAAGTTAGATTGTTTCGTGGAGCTCTCGGCTGCTGACGCAGGGCACAACACTGCTTCTTGTTGGGACTTTTCCCATTGACTTGATTGCAAGCAGAACAGCTTTTCTCTGTTGTAGCTACTGTTGTGTTTATTTATTTCTCCCCTTCCACTGCTGTTTTGTGCTGACGAGCACAGCCTGTGCTTCTCTACCAGCTTGCACAGGTGGGTTAGTTTTACACTAATAATCTTGGAAAGTATTTGAGAGTGGGTGTTGAAGGGGAGTACTTCTTTTGTGCCTTTCATGCAGAAGCTGGTGTTTGGGGTTTGAATTCAGCAGCTTGTGAAGGGCTGTTTTTAAGGGACATTTGACAAGCATGAAATCACTGCGTGTCACTGACCAACTGCCTCTGTGGAGAGAAATATGAGAGAAAAAAAGAAGGTGGCAGCTTTGGTGCATGAGAGGAAGGCCATGGCTTTTTTTCTATGAACCTGGAGGTTGCGTAAGTATGGTTTCTTCTGTAGATTTGACCATGTGTTATTTTTTTTTAAGCCTAAACTGAACCCAAATGTGGAGCTAGAATAGGTGCCAAAACTGGCTGTAAGCCACTTGTGCATCTTCATTCTCTGGCTCTGCAGTGAAACTGTGTGAAACCAGCCCCTCTTCTCATGTAAAGTAAGGCCCTTTGGTGATGCTCTTGCAGGCATCTACTGCTCAGCTCTCAGGGCACCTGAAAGTCTTCTTGCTCTGTATGCTTTGGAGGTATATCCACAGTGGTGTAATGATAACCCATGGGCAATCATCCATGAGCTCTTCCAACTTCTCCTGACTCACTGCTGTACCACAGGAGCCTTTGCCAACAGAGGCTAAGGGACAGCAAGCTGCTTGGTGCACATTACAGAAGGCTCCTCTAGCTTTACCCTGGAGAACAGCCTTCCACCCCACTGGCCACAGAAGTGGGGAGGGTAGCTTGTCTCTTTGTTTCTCTGGGCATTTGGTTTGTCCTTCTCTTATGAGCTGCATAGGCTGGAGACTCAGGTCCCAAATCTCTCTTTGTTAGCAGCCTAATTTTTGTTCTAAACAAAGTGTTTGCAGCAACTGAAATATCTCTGAGAATGTTTTCAAGGTATTTAGATCTAGTTAAGTCTCCAATATACTGTCCATCAGTCTGGCTGAGCTTTGAAACTGCATGTGTATGACAGATATACATCTGTCTTCTATGAAAGTATCTCACAATGTTTCAGGAAAAGCCTTGAAAACATCAAAGTCCAGATCCCTGTGCTTGGTCCTGCTCTGTAATGAGCACCCCTAATGGCAAAGAAATGGTTCTGGTTTTGTTGATTCAGTTTTCTAGACTCTGTGTTGAAGTTTTTCTTGGATGTATCTCATGGATTTGTTTCTAAGGCTGTGACTCATATAGATTGGTGAATCTGCTATTTAGTAGTGAGATGGGTTTTATTTTGTTCTACTTCAAACTTCCAGAAAAAAACAAACCCACAACAAAAGGGGGCTACCAAATCATTGAGGGAAAAACCCACCACCAAAACTTCTGGCTGTGGCTGAACTGTACCCTAAGCAAAGTAATCTGGGGCCATTAAGATGCACAACTTTGAATAATTGACTTTCTCAACATGCTCCAATTATCTCATTTAAAATGGTTGCAACTTTCTTGGCTGGAACACCACATAAGTCTCATCATTCAAATTAGGCTTTCTACAACCAGTTGTGAGAGGCATTTTGTAGGTATGATGATACAAGCTGAATTTTGATTGAATCATAGAATTGCCTAGGTTGGAAGGGACCTTTCAGACCATTAAGTCCAAGCATCAACCTAACGCTGATAAAAGCCATCACTAAACCGTATGTCTAAGCACTATGTCTACCCATCTTTCAAATACTGCCAGGGACGGTGACTCAACCACTTCCCTGGGCAGCTCCTTCCAATGCTTAATAACCCTTCCGGTGTAAAATTTTCTCCTAATATCCAATCTAAACCTCCCCTGACACAACTTGAGGCCATTTCCTCTTGTCCTATTGTGTGATACTTGGGAGAAGAGACCAACCCCCACCTCTCCACAATGTCCTTCCAGGTAGTTGTGGAGAGTGATAAGGTCTCCCCTTAACCTTCTTTTCTCCAGGCTAAACAACCCCAGCTCCCTCAGCTGCTCCTCACAGGACCTGTTCTCCAGACCCCTCACAAGCTTTGTTGCCCTTCTCTGGACACGCTCCAGCACCTCAATGTCTTTTTTGTAGTGAGGGGCCCAAAACTGGACACAGTACTCGAGGTGGGGCCTCACCAGTGCCCAGTACAGGGGGATGATCACTTTCCCAGTCCTACTCACCTCACTACTGATACAGGCCAAGATGCTGTTGGCCTCCTTGGCCACCTAGACACACTGCTGGCTCGTGTTCAGCCAGCTGTCGACCAACACCCCCAGGCCCTTTTCTGTCAGGCAGCTCTCCAGCCACTCTTCCCCAAGCCTGTTGCGCTGCATGGGGTTGTTGTCACCCATGTGCAGGACCTGGCACTTGCCTTGTTGAACCTCATCCCATTGGCCTTGGCCCATCAATCCAGCCTGTCCAGATTCCTCTGTAGAGCCTTCCTACCCTCAAACAGATCAACACTCCCCCCCCAACTTGGTGTCACCTGCAAACTTACTGAGGGTGCACTCAATCCCCTCATCTGGATCATTGATAAAGATATTAAAGAGAAGTGGCCCCAGTACTGAGCCCTGGGGAGCAGCACTTGTGACCGGCTGCCAACTGGATTTAACTCCATTCACTACCACTCTCTGAGCCCAGCCCTCCAGCCAGTTTGTTACCCAGCGAAGAGTTCTCCTGTCCAAGATGTGGTTAGCCAGTTTCTCCGGGAGAATGCTATGGGAAATTGTATCAAAGGCCTTACTAAAGTCCAGGTAAACAACATCCACAGCCTAAATTTCTCTGGCTAGGGCACCTTTCTGTGTTCAATGTGTAAAGGATTAACTGGTTTAGTAACTTTATGACTGCGTTCACCTCCCCCTAGCTGTGTTCCTCAGAAAAGTGGTGTTGATGGGCACCCATAGAGGTCACTAAATATGATGTTTCAGAGTGCCTTGCTGCTGAGGCACCACTGTGCAAAGAAGTAGGACTACTGAGGAATTAGTTACCACAAGAAAAAAACCCATAAAACCAAACCCAAACCCAAACTGGCTGGATAGTCAACATCAGGTGATTTGGTAAAGAAATGTAAATCACTGCTTTTTAAATCAAAGTATCATTTTGAAATTAATAGTGTCTCTGAAACTGGAATAAGTCTTAAATATGCTTCCCAGTAAAGTGTCCTCTACAAATTGAGAAGCAAATAACTGGCTCTGCAATGTAGAATTTGGAGAGAAAATTTTGCACCTCCTGAATGTGTTTAACTTTGAAAGTTAAACTGTTGACGTGTGGTTGGGATTACGTACTACATGTGCGAACTTACATTTGCACTTACAAGTTGCAACTGAGGTTTTGCAGCTCGGGATGCAAATTTGTGTTGATTCTCATGTAGAGGATGGTTTTCTATGCTTTGGAAGGTGGGATAACTTTTTGATATGTTGTTGTTGTTTTTCTGCTCACCTGGACATAGGTGTGCATGTTTGCTGTTTCCCCCCACCCCAAAACCAGCAGCAGACACAGATGGCTTTTAAAAAAAAAAAAAGGACTTTGGCTCATAATTTTCACCTGAGTGGAAAACATGTTCCCAAGCGTGTGTTGGGATTAATACAGCCAATAACTGTGAGAGGTTTCAGTCAAACAGCAGACGCTGTAAATTCCTTAATGTGTACTTTGGAGTTAGTATTCTTCTCCTGAGTGTATAAATCTGTCCTCTCCCCCACTTCCTTTCTCCAAGTCCTGTTCCGCTCCCTCCCATCTGCTTTCCTTTTCTGTCCCTAAAATATCTCCAAGCCCCCACTCTCTGGCAACCCAAAAAAGTGTACAACTTCCCATAGAGGCCTTCAAGATAGCTGTGTACAGTGAAGATTATCTCACGTTGGATCTGTTCAGCTCCAGCAAAAGTTAGGTTTTATACAATTATTTTCATAATAACCTGCATGAACCAATACACATTGCAGAAAGGTCAAGAACAAAATAGGCCTGGGTACTACAAACAGGTCCAAAATGATGTAACAGTAAATTGTAGTGCCAGTAAGTGTCTTGTTGGTGTTGAAGGGCAGCAATGTGATAAAAATAGTCTTTGTTTTGGTCTGAGCGTCACAGTGGTTGTTTTGTATAGATGTGAAAGAAGAGAGAGGATACGCTGTAAATTGCGAGGACTACTATGAAGTCCTTTGTCAACCTGCTACTGTTGCTTGTTCATAATAAAATACAAAAATGGGAAAATGGCAGTTTGGTTGTAGTTGTGAACGTGCCATTGCTACATTTTGTTTTTAAACAAAAAGAGGAAAAATATGCAAAATAGGGAGAACTTCTCTCTCAATTTGATGATTTAAATTGCTAATGCCTCTGGTTCCTCCATACTCCCTTTGTGATAATGGGTGGAAATCTAAGCACCATCTTAATTTTGATGCTGGTCTGAGCACGATAACAACCCAGATGATGTTCGATGAAGATTGACAGAAACATGCTGGTTGTCACATAGGAGACTATCATTACAGCGCAATTCCTTGTCCAAACTAAAGTCAAAGGTTGAAGGATGCTCTCTGGGTGCTAAGGATTGTGTGCTTCATTACCATACTAGAAGACAGAAAAGAGTTAAGTTCTTTGTAAAAAGTAGCTTAATTCAGTTGTCTTTAGGAAACTATTTTAAAACAAAAAAAGAAAACTAAAGGCCCTGTTTTAGAGGTGGAAGAAAACACTAGGACTTAAGACTCCCATAAGTCCCTTTCTAAAAATGATACTACTCAAAAACTGCATAAGATAGACACTGTTTTTGTTTCTTTTTAATTGTAGCTTTTTGTGGGACTGGCAGGTAGCTAAGCTGTAGTGCTCAAGAGCAGCGCCATAGCTCATGGATTAGTGCTCTGTCATTCCACCTCTGATCAAAAACTCCAAGTGCAGAAAAATGAACTTGTGACAGGATGTGATCTAGATAATGTAGTTTGATGTAAGAACACTCTTTTTCTTCTCCTGGTTTCTTGGGGATTTCCATGGTTAAATACCATTTAAACTTCCATTTAAACAAGGTGCTTATACGTGTGCATTTTCCTAGGGTGAGTTTATTTCACAAATACCTGGTGGGAGCTTTTGGAGCTATTTCCATGGAGGCTGGCAACTCTGCCTGACAGGAAAAGTTTGGGATTAATCAGGTTCCCTGTACCTTAAGTTCTCCTTTGTGGCTTCTGCCTTTATGATCCTGGTTGGCAGCTCTTGCACCTATGGGTGCATTGTATGAGATAATTTCATCTTCTCTCTTGAATCTTACTTTTTTTGGTCACAGCTAGGAAGATGAAATTATTTGTGTCAATCTTGTTATTTGTTTCTATTTTCAGCAGAATTTTATTTTTCATTGTCAAAACCTGAGCACATGAAACTACATCATAAAATAATAGTAAATAAAACTTGCTATAAACAAAACAAAAATGTTGTTTAGCACTGTGAATCTCTGTACCACTTGCCAAAGGCAGACTACAGTTTAATGGGCTTTGAAAATAGAAACATTACATTAATCAGATCTATTTCTATGGAAAATAAATGAGGCAATTCTTATCACATGAATAAATTGTTCCTTTAGAATATTGTTTTGCACCATTATTGCTTCAAGTACCATTTATGTAATCTCCTAATGAAAGGCCTCTGTAACAGCTAGCACACTGGGTATGGAAAGGGCTCAAAATTCCCAATTCCTTTTGAAAGCAAATACAGTGTGTCAGAAAGGAGAGAAGAAGGAGGCAAAAGAGTAAGGAGCTAGAACTCATTTCTTTGAATAATAAGAGCAGTGAACTAGCCAGGGCAAAAAAGTCTTGCAAAAGGAGAATATGTAAAGAGTTTTTCACACTGCTTCAAGTTTTCTTTGTTAAAAATGTATTCAAGTTGTCTAGAGTTTTTTTCAATTTAAAATACTTTCTGCTTTTCTACACCCACACCCCACCCCCCCAGCCTAGGCACCTCCAAACAAAAATTGAGGGAATGGGCACAGGGGTAATTGGTTTGAAGAAAATGGGATGGAGATATGAAAGAGAAAATAATATTGCTAAAGAGGGAATAATGCTGCTCGAAGGAGGGAACTGACCCATCACGGTGCTGTAAAAGTATTCTTTTAGCTTTCAGGTTGTAGTAACTCAATTGCTTTATTAGTTATTACATGTACTAAATATAAGTAACTGTAACTCTAGATTTTTGAGAAATAATGAAGTGGGACTTTATGTGCCAAATCAATCTGTTCATTACTTGTTATGGATTTGATTCCATAAACAAAGTGCCCATCAGTGGGGATGAGATCATATCTTAAATGCCAGACAAACTCTGTAACGGCTCCAGGTCTCTGTAGAGCAATGCCTGCCTCCCTCTGACCTGGCTGCTGGCTGCTACTTTTGGAAAGAAAATTTTGAGTTGATGCCTGGTTTTCTCTTTTTCATTTTCTTTCCTTTTTCTTTTGTTTTTTCCTCTCTTCTCAGAAAGTGCCAGCTATCTAGAGAAAGCACAAAGGGCACAGACCAGAGTCTTCACAGAGGGGAGACCTGTAGTTTGGCTCAATCTCTGATTCATTGAGGCTGAACTACTTCACAATTTCCTGTAAAAACAAAAAAGTACATTTGTGACAAAGGCTTTTTATTTTGATTTTGATTGCTGTAGAGTTTAATTTTCTCAAACTGGGGCCAGCCTTTGTTCTATCTTGCAGTTAAGTAACTCCGGCATTTATGATAGCTTGTAATTACTGTGCAAACTATCATTTTTCCATTTCAAAAGTTACCATTTCTCCATGCTTACTGCATTATCTAAAATACCAGACTTATTCGCATCTTCAGAAAGAGGAAATGGCTGTGGTGCATCACATACTGTGGTGTGCTGAGTGTAGGAAAAAGCATTTTGGGGATTTCTGTGGTAACTGTTCTTATGGAGTCAAATTTTCATAAGTGTCTGAGGAGACAATTTGCTTCATTCACATACCGTCATGCCTTTCTTAGGAAGACTTTAGATCAGCTATTAATTTTTAAGTGAGTCATACATATGGGTGTAGAAAGGTAAATATGAGGTAAATTGTAGCAAAAAAAAATTGGTGAATACCCAAAGTCTCATTTAGTCACATGCACACATGAGAACAGAATTCAGAGTCAAGAGGGGCCAATAGCTTTTTCTAAGTAGGCAGTGGTCTCAAACACTGAAATTAAAACAGATGTGCAAGGAGACCACTTCCTACGGGAACTGCTAAACCAGCAGATTGGTGGTGCCAGACCTGGGAAAGCTGTGCTGTGTTGGTATTTGTTTGTTCTCATTTGCTCTTTGGCTTCCTGGAATTTGTGGAGTTCAAACTCAAATATGTGGTGCCTAACAGCAAAGCAAGAATAAATCCCTATCCTACCTTTTTGTCAGGGGTTTGCTATTTATTTTTTCAGGCAATACGCAATCTGCATATGACACACTGCAAGTGGGAAGACAGGGGTTTCGTCATTGTCTTATCTCTGATATGCTGGGTTCCCAATAGCTTCAGTGTTGTGGAAACTGAGCGATATTTACAGATGGATTTGGATGTGTAAGATCTGCTTCAAAAATAGATGCAATTTTAACATAACCTTATGCAAGAGGCGTATAAATTCTTCTACCTTTTGCCAGTGAATTAACTAGGGATGTTGAAAAGTTATGTCAATCGCTCTTTTGCCAAAAGCTGTGGGGAGAACTGCGGTACAGCCTTTTAAGTTTGACAACTTTCTGCTCTTGTAGAGCTAATCTGTCAAGATAATCTTTTTTTTTTTTTTTTAATAAGGGATGAACTTTGCATAGGGACGTTGATTAATAGGTTGTTATACAAATATAGTACAAGATCACTGTTGGTTTATTTTTTTAATGTTAACAGAGATGTAACAATAACCACGTTCAAATACTTTGATAACTTGATGTATTTGCATGGCCAAAGACTTCAGCTTTTCTTTGTGCTCTTTCATGGCTTTGGGACAGCTGGTAAACACTTTGTGCATTCAGCATAAAGGGTGGAATCAGCTGTGTTTATTATTGAACAATATAGTGTTGATCTGGGGAAGAAGAGAAAAAAGCCGCAGGGAAATAAAATCCTGAAGCCTGGCTCTGACCATCGTTTGGCAGCCCATCTAATATAGGAAGTTTTGTCTCCTCCTCAAAGTCATTTGAAGTTCAAGAAATGCCTGTCCTGGGTTCAGTCTGCTTTCCCATGTCTGTAATGTTTTCATGATCTATTTGTTTGTCATGGTCTGTTCTGTGGCTTTGCTCATGCTTGGGTCTTGCAACCCCTTCCCTCAGCAGCACTGCTACCAAGAACCTTCTATCCCAAAGACCACACATGGTGTTTTACATGGCTTCTGCTGTAATAAGTCAAATAAGGCAGCCACCCATGCAGGACGCGTAAGAGCTAACTTTTTGTTTTGTCTCAGTGGTCGTTCCAATAGGGTTTTAGTACTCTGTATGTCCATCTAATATTAATGAGAGAAAAACAGGACGCAATGTAAGTTATGTTTTATAAAGGCTTTAGTGTTGCTTTGAAAGGTAAGAGAGATTCCACTGAATTGCTCTGCAAATTCATTTATACAGTTAATGATATATACATTTAAATGAGAAGCAGTTAAACTTGAAGTAATATGTTTATAAAAATTCAGTGGATGGACAGTTAATAGATAAATTATTGATGAAAAGGTTGTGTACTAGAAATCTGTAACTGTAAGTGAAAGAAGATTCAGTTCTGTGGAAATGTCTGTAATCTCTTTAATCTCTTGAATGCTTAAAGGCTCTCTTAAATCCATCTGAAAGGTTTTATGTTCGATAAGCTTAGCACAAAACTGGTGTATCAGTTTTACAGTAAGCTTGCTTTTCTGAGAAGGGGAGTGCAGTACCAGGGAGGGAGAAATCTCCAAGGTGTAACTAATAAAATCAGTTATTGGCTTTCTGTTCAAGTACACAGTGTGCATGGAATGAACAAAGCCCCCCTTTATCTCCTACTCTGTTTATGAAGTCTGCTAAGTGAGAGGGAGAATTACCTTTATCTAGCCAAAGAAGTAGCTTTGCCCATTCTCCTACTCCTTTCAGACAAAAAGAAGTTAGATGTGGCTTTGATTGTGGCTGATTCAATAGTAGCTGTGTGCAGTCCCTCCATGAACTCTGAGCACTACTTTGTAATATTGTCCTCAAGTACTGTGCAAATGTATCAAACCCACTACCCGAATAGATTAAAATGCAAGCAAACAGTGAGAGAACTTTTGAGATGTTTATGGTTTGTCCAAAATAAAATATTCTGAATTAACAAAAGTGATGCATCTTTGCAAAGAACTCCAGTGAAATTGTTTGGATGCTAAGCAGTTGGACAAACTTTAACGCAAGTCAGGTTTGCTGACAGGAATTTATCGTAATCTTGTTGAGGGGCTTAGTGTTTTTGCAACTAGTGCTGATCAATATTGGTATACTACAGTCCTTGTTTATGGCATGGAAAAAAAAAGATATTGCTAAAAGAAAGCTTAAGATACTCCTATAAAAACTCTTGGGCCTCACTCAGTGTAGCTGTAGCTTATTATAGTGCTATTGCAGAAGAGCAAAGACTGGACTTAGAAGTGGCACTAGAAAGCGTAGGCAATAGCATAATTAGATCAAATGCAAGGTATGTGTTTTTTGATGTTGCAATATCAAAATAACATTCTCTGGTCTGACAAACCTTTGGTGATGGAAAGAAGTGCTTGTGCTGACAAGAAGTCAGTAGGTTCACTTGATAAATAAGGCTCACAATAGCGGACCATTGTATTTATTCTGGAGAGCCCTTATCACCCCTTTGGGACGTGAGCGTGGGATGAAGTTCTCTTTGAGCCTTGCAGTGCCAGTTGCTACAGTGGAAACACCATTCCCTATTTGAAGGATCTGTGCTTTCTATTGATAGAAAAGAAGATATTTCTTCTTGGATACATCAATGAGATTAATGTATGCCCATCTGGTATTTCATGGCCAAATACATGTACTCATGCTCTTCTGTGCACTTGCAGTAAGTTTGATGTTCCCAGGAAGTACTGGACTACTGCGTTTTAAGTACTGTGACTGTATCTCTGCAGTAAGTGCGCTTCACTTCCAAAGTGCCAGAGTGACTGTAGGTATGATAGAGCTACACTTGGATTTCCAGCATTACTGATACATGACATGTGACCTACAATATTACATGTTTCATGTATTAATAGGCTTATTGTGTGTGTGGATCCCAGGTTAATGGAAGGATTCCTCAAAAGTTCTGTGCACGATAAATTCCCACTTTATACATGCGGAGCTTAGTCCTGCGTGAGTTTTGGATTTTTGTTACAAGGTAAAGATGAGTAGGTATGGTGGGTTGGTACTAGAACCTGGGGATGTTTGGTGGTGTCTCTGTGAGCCGATGTCACAGAGATGTACTCGTGTATGCAGGCAAGGCTTATGCTAAACTGATTTTAAATTTTTTTTTGATGTAAAGGAAGAGAGACAATCTTAAGTACTTCTATATGTTTGTTGGGTTTTTCTCCTAGTAACCTGGCTTGCTACTGATAGTGTGAGCTTTCATTCTTGATGTTTAAAATACCTCTGTGCAAATAATTTTTGTATAAGGTTATATTTCAGGGGATCAGAGGCTGAGCGATGAAAAGGCAGATGCTTGTCAGCCACCATGTTGTGTGTTGACTCCTTGTTCGTAAGTCAAAACCTTGTCCTCCTGACAGACATGTAGCCCTTGCATCATCTATTTTTACTGAAAAGGACAGTATATGGAGAGACTCAAGGTATTGGTAAAGGATGAGACAAGCTTGCCTATAAGCAAAAGCAGCCTCAATTTACTGACATTTGTTTTTCATTTTTTCTAAACGATAAATTATTTTTTATCTGAGTTTGTGAGTTGTGATACCATGTTCAACTTCTTATTCACAAGATCGTCTCCACTCGTGGTAATTTTTCTGCATGAGCCTATATTGTAACTTCCAAAACCATAATTTGCCTACAACTATGTATTTTTGGTACTATTTCTTCATTGCAACACACATCTAAAGACATGGTTGCTGTGTGTTGTGTTTCTAGTATGAAAGCTGTGGAAGTATGCACAGCATAGTGCTGTGTCTCATATTTTATTTAGGTTTTATTAGGTATTATTAATAGGTTGCCAACTACAACGTGTATATTTAATTTCTCTAAAAAAAACCTGTTGCCAAATTTTCACATCTTAGAGTTATTCAATTTACCCTAATGGCCTTTAACGGAGAATTATGTTCACACAATGGTGGATAAAATAGACTGAAATTTTTTCTCAGAGCTATTAAATTTTTAAACTTGATGAGTTCCCATCCAGTCCAGAAAATACAGTTTTCTGAATGTGTCCCGTATACCTGTCAAATCTGGCAACCAGAAGCTAGATTTGTTGACGCTACGGGAAGATGAAGGAATAGTATAAAGCAAGAAAGGATGAGAGGAATGTGATTATTTCTAATCTAGAGTGATGGAAGGGCTGGTTGACCACCTGGTGCCCAAGTGACATCATGGCATAATTGTGCTGAGGCAACTCAGGAACAGACTTCTATGTCTGCTCAGCAGCAGCACCTTGCTAGATAATACACTGCAGTTATTTCCTTCTTGGAGCTTGGGGGGAAATCAAAACTTTCAGATGCTCTAGTTTTGTTCTTGACTTCTTTATATTAAAAAAAAAAACCCTCCCCACAACACCCTCTTTCACCCCCTCATTTCGGTATAGCTTATCGACTAAATAGGCAGGACAGAAAGGCAAGTGAAAGGGAAGAAGAGCCCTCTGCTGTTTTAAATTTTTTCTTTTTGGTAGAAAGTAACATAAGTCTTTAGTCCAACAAAGCAGAAACTTGATTTATTTGACAAAGAACATGCTCAAATAAGAATGAAATAAATTGGCCTTAAGCATATGCTCTATATCTTCCTGGCTAGACATGCATTTTGCTGAATCAGGGTGTAAGTGACTCACTGGCTGCATGAGAACCAGGGGCAGAGCCAGACTGGTGCTCTAACCAGAAAACCATGTCTGTCTTGAAAAGTGTGTCACTTCCAAATGAACTACCAGGGCAGCTGCTTCCAAACAGCCCTTAGGGTAGGTGTGCTGGGCAGCCATTCCTTCAGAAGGCTTAGGAACCACTTTTACTCTATGCATTTTAATGGAGAAACGGCAGCTGTGCTGAGGCAAGCCCCAGGTGGCCCATGCTCCGAAATGCAGGGTGTTTGGAGAGGTTAAAGGCAAGCACTGAAGGACAACGCAACTAATTTCAGTGAAGATTCACAAGCAGCTTAGCTGAGAAGTGCTGAGGTTGCTGGCCCTAATGTAGCAAAGCACTTAAGCAGGTGTCAGGTTTTAAACATGTGAGGTTTTTCATTTTGGTTCCTATGAACATCCTTAAGTACTTTGCTGGACTGGGATCCTGGCAGGACTGAAACCCTGGATATCTTTGCACATTAAGCAGTGTTAAGTTAAAGCAAGAGTTTCTTTGGATTTGGAGTTTTCCCCGAGATTATATAACATAGGTATGCTATTTCTCTTCTGGTTGTTCTTGCTTCTTTTTGTGCTTGAAAGAGTTTACTGTTTTTTTTATAATATTTAAGATTCTACATTTTATTGCTATTAGAGATGCAGATGTGTTTAAAGAGCTTAAGCCCCCACCCACCCCAACAAAACCCACAACACTAAAATCAACAGAAAATACTCTTGCAGAGCTTTGAGACTGTTCATGGAGAGAACTGTGATCTTGTCAAATAAGTCATCACAGAGAAGCAATTATTTGCATTATGGCCTGCAAAATAGAGGAGAGTTTGAGACCTATGTTTGCACTTAGCATGAAGCCAAAGATAAAGCACATCTAGCAACAGCTGAGCTTATGCTTTTCCATTGAAATGAAATGTGCTCAGGTAAGAACTCACAGCTAACAGCAAACCATCATAAATGATGTATTAGTTATACTAGAAAATGAGTGCTGTTGAGCTGGATTCTGCTTATGTTTCATGATTGCATTACACACCACTGTCGCTTTGATGATACCTTTCTCTTTTGTAAAGTTTCTTCGTGATGTTTTTATATATTATTGAAGAAGGAATTGGGAGGCTGGACGGCAAATACTGTATGCAATTAATTTTTCAAAAGGTGTTAGTTGTTAGCATAAACCAGCTGAATTAAATGCTGCTAACCATCAAATGACTTTTCAGCGTAGAACAACATATGTTTTTTCTGGCTGATGAGAAGGAAGTTGAACCAAGGCTGGGGGAGCTGTCACGATTCAAGCAGCAGGAGCTGGACTGTACTTTCCCAGTTTGTGCTGTTATAGCTTGCAGGCTTCCTGTTCTTCTGAAAGATTTTTACACATTGATTGAGGGTCTCCTTTGGCCTGAAGGGAGAATGCAGAAGTTTTTTAGCACAGAGGGAAACTATTCAGGTAGAGGGGTCTTGTTCCAGCTTTATGTACTCTGTCTTCCCAGCTAATGAGTCTCTCTGAAACAGATGGACTTCAGCAGTTCCCAGTACTGAAAACTGGGCCAAGGAAAAAACCAAAGAGGATATGATTTCAGGAATAATTTTACTTAATTAAAAAAATAATAATTTTAACAATTAAATACTGATCTTTTGAAAATGAGCACCACTGCTGCTATTTCTCCAGCTGGATGAATGTAAAATTTTAATTCCAAAAGCATACCAAATAAGTCAGCCCCCCAAATATGATACTACGTGCCTTAATCACATCACAGACCTGACTATTATTTTGAGGTTGCGTAGATTTTTGAAAGGGCTGAATTGGCCCCTTCGTTTCTCTTCTAAAAATTCCATTTTGGTAACGAAACACGATCTCAGCTTTCATTCCTTGCTCCAGTGGAAGTAAAAGGAACTGAGTCTACTTTCAGCATTGTGTCAACTGCTGGCCGAGGCTTCGGTTTAATAATATCTGATGTTCCAGTGGTATCCAAACTAGTAGGTAGGCTAGTGTTTGCAAGAACTGTAAAATAAGTAGAGCCATGTACCATTCACCCCCTTGCAGGTAAGCTTATTAATTCGATGATGTTAAGTGTCTCTTGGAGCAATTCTTTCACCTTAGCTGTGCTAGTCTTTGTACAGGTAACTGAAGAGGAAGCACTTGGAAATGTAGCAATTTTTGTGGGGGCAATATGTATATATTTGTTTTTCTTTTAGGAGAAGCACGTCTATGCTCAATGTAGTACAGAGATGCATTGTGCCTGTGAAAAGCTAAAGCATTTACTGCTCTCCTCTGCAAGCCTGGAGCAGGCAGAAATGCACTTACCAGTCCTACAGATAGCTTGAAAAAGTGGCTTGTAGGATAAATGTCTGCTTATTTATTAAGATGGATTAAAGACAGAAAAGTAAATGCCATGTCTAAGTACTAAGCTGTACTACTATGCTGTGAAAAACAAATTGAACTTTACATCTATGTTATATTAGTATGCTGGCTTCTTTGTTATTCTTGATTCAAAGTTTTGTAAGTTACTTTTAAGACTAATGTGAGCATTTTTGTGTCAAATAATCTGAAGGAACAGTTTATGCTTTTAAAGGGAAGGATTTTTCCTTATTACCTTTTTGAATCATCTGATTACATTTAAATTTCATGGACTTAAACATGTTTGTAACTGTTACAAGATTTAGTGAACATCAGAACCAAAATCTCAGTCTTTCACTGGAAATTAACATTGCCTTCATTCATAGAGATAAGCGTATCTATTTTGTTTTCTTTAAGTCAGTCTATTTTAATTATGGTAGTAATTAATATGATGTTTTACTAATCATGAAATGTCAATTGCTTTATTGGTTGGATGCTTTGTGTCATCAAAGTTCTTTGTAGCACACAGCTCACAGTAAATAGTTCCTAAAAATTGTGGATGAAGTTGCAAAACTTTCAGAAGAGCAGCTAAATATTCTTCTGCTTTACGTGACATCTCTTCAAATAATTTTGATCTAAAACTTATTCTTGATATAATCTAGATAATAGTGACAAGACAAATGACTTTTTAACTAGCTCGATGATGACAAATTCTTAATATTTACAAAACTTAAATTATATATTCTGAAGAAGACTTTCTAAATTATACAGTTTGAGTCTGTGCTCTGATCCTACAGAAAAGCAGCTTTTCGTTTCCACTTACTGGCCCTACGCTGAAGATACAACCAGTGTATGGGGGAAAGGAAGTGTAGCATTTACAGCCGAGTTTTCTGTTGTAGGGAAGTGGTACCCAGAGATGTTGAGTTTCCCCAGGGATGGTTTGTTCCACTGCATATGCTGAATTCTAGTTCACTGCCTACTTCAGGACAGAGTACACAAATATCAGCGAAAGTACAATAGCTGGAAATGCACATTAATGAACCTGGGCCATAGCATAGTATTCTTAGATGCTAGCTCTCTATGGCAAGGGGAGTGAGCTGTACTTTCAGCTGGTGTAACCTGGCACTGCTCCACGATTGCCATCTCTTGTTGGCACCCATGCTGTCCTCCAGTAAAACAGAAGCTGTTGATTCACTGTAGGTTATGTTCCTAATGAATCTATATTACAACATTATATTTTGCTTCAGAAAAGTAATTTTCCAATTCATATGTCAGGTATGTGCTTTGTCTTATCCTGGAAGCCATATATTTGACCCAGAAAATGAGCCATCAAATTTAGAAAATATTTCTGATTCTTTTTGCTATGTTGTCTCTGTTTGAAAATCTGATCTGATACCTTGAGAGGCTTTGCTCTTCAAGATCTGCTGCATGAGATCTACTTTCATTTGGAGAAATGAAAAATATTTGAAAACTTGTTCACTGGAATCAAATTGCCTGTTTATCATTAGCTGCCTTCAGAAGACAGCTGGAGTCCCAATGACAGATTAAACAGGTGAAAATATATATGCATGAACAATGCTGTTATCGGAAAGAAGCCATTAGAAAATACGGTAGGGAGCAATCTTTGAGAGCTGGCTGGGTTATATACTTTCCCAGGCATTACAGCTGGGAAAGCAAACCTATTAAAAAAGGCAAGCATGGGAAAAATTAAAACTAGGTCAACTTGTTCTCAAAGATCAGGATCTGAGTAAGTTGCAAATGTCAACTTTCTTCATATAAGGGAACTATACTGTCATGTATACACCGCATATAGGATTTAAACATATTTTCAGCCCAAATGCAAGGGAGTGAGTTTGCAGGCACTGATTGTACCAAAAACGGACTGACCTTTGGATATTTCATTCTTTCCACTTGTTTGTTACAGGCCAAATGAGATGTTTCAGGATGGGTGGCTGGTTCTTTTTTGATGGCAGTATTTATTATGTGTCAAAAAAATTGTTCTTATATTGTGTGATGGAGCAAACAGCTGCAATGGTTGACGTCAATCCCTGCAATGGCAGTGGCAGACTGAAATGTGTTTTCTTGAGTTTCTTTGACTTGTGTCTTTATCAGTATCTGTTTAATGTATTGACATAAACTGTTAGAGTAGGCAAAAGCCCGCTCCTGGGAGACTGTGGCCACTAATACCAGAGCAAGCTGAGAACTGGGGTTATATTTTCTTTAAAAGTCATGGTATTTAATATTAGCCTTTGTCTCAGAGCCTGAAGAGTTTACTTATATTGGATTCTGCAACTGCTGTTTCAAAAGTTAGTACTGAAATGACAAAATTATTCTTGCCTCTCAGAACTATCTTTAAGTTTCCATTTTTCTAAGCTGTTTAGAACAGAATGATGACAGAAGAATACCCAACCTGTGCTGGAAACTTTGGTTGCCTTTACTACTTCTGTTAGGTAGGTGCAGATGTGCTCGAGATTGCATTTACATAAATTCTTGGAGTTTTCTACTGACACTGTGATACTTGTGTCATATCCAAGACAGTGCAGGTGAGCAAAGTTGCTGTTATCTCCAGGGCACTGTGCTTCCAGGGAAGCAGAGCTTAGATGCATCTAGGCAAATATTAGTTGTGAAGATGGTGACCCGGCTGCTTTAGTTCCTCTACAGATAACGCTTTTACATCTACATGAAATCCCAACAGAAAAAATTGGAACTGTTGCAATAGCTGTACTGAGAAAGGAAAGGCAGAAAGTGAGGTTGACACATAATTTCCTAGTGATTTTTGCATATTTGATCTATTATCTTAAACACATTTACCTTTGATTTTTCTAGGTCTGATTTCTATCCCTTGCAGTCTCTCCTTCCCCCTCTCCCACACTCTGCAAGTATTCTGCTAAATCCAGAATAACATGAAAATAGGAAAATATACTAACTGTGCCTATACTGAGGAAGTGGTTTCCTTAGAAATGGTAACCATATGAAAGCTATAAAGGCTGATACCAAAACTATAGTTGAATATATGGATGTGGGCCCTGGAAAAAGGGAAATGGGATCAGTTTGCTAGCTAAAGGGAAAAATCTTGTTGTTGCCTAGGCTTTTTGCCAAAGCGCAGCTGAAGTAATCTTACTTTAGGTGTGTGTTGTGTGGCAGCTTTTTTCCCCTCTTGCTTTTTACATAAGGTGCTTCTAGGAACATGGCTATGAACAAATGAAAATCTGGTTTGATTTCATATTTTCATGGACTCGTAATTGAAAAGGTGGGTGTATGCTTTGACAGTTCTTGTCCCCCATGGGTGGGAGAGGGCTCCCAGTGCTGCCTTCAGCTGTGGCTCGTCACTGCTTAGCTTCCTGATGTGGCTGCTGTGGTGTCTGGGCAGACACAAGCCAGATGCTGCTCTTGCTGGTCCCATTGCAGTGCCGGTGAGGGGGTTTGACAGCTGGAAGAGGTCAGAGGAGCAGTTGCTGGCAGCAGAGTGGGAGACAAAAACTAGGAGATCAAGGAGTGTTACACAGGGAGCTCAAGCCTCCCTGCTCTCTGAAAGTGCCCATGCTAACCAGCAAAGAGACCTTCCTGCTAGCCCTGAGTTACAGTAGCAATTAATATAAACAAGGTATTGGTTCTCATCCTGAGAAAGTGTAGATCATCCGTGAACATGAGAGAGATAAAAAGTTGGAGCTGGATTTCTCTAGAAATGTTAGAATATGACTGTACTGCACAGCACTGTTAGACACCAACGTATAGTCAGAGAAGTGCAGAACTTTACACTCGTCTCTCAAGTAGAAAGAGATTTGCTATTGAAATTCTGTTATCCTTCTACCTTGTAAGGTATAAGCTTTGGTACTTTTATATCCACTTCATTTTTTCTTTTTCCTGGGACTTGCACTTTGATGTGAGTTACAAAATCAGTCAATTCCATAGGTTTCCTTTAAATGAAAAAGCAGGAATAAATACTCAGAAGTCAAAAAAATGTTCTGCAGATTGCCATCTAATAGGGATGAAATAAGAAGCAGAAGCTGATTAGAATTCCAGAAAATGGGATGTTCATCTACTTATAAGAATTTGAGTCTTCATATGCCAGATTTTCTAATTTCATTCTCTAAATGCCCTCAATTTTAAGTACTCCTGGAGAAATCATTAAATGAAGGAAAAGTAAAAAGAATTTTAAGAGCCAAATTATGCTGATTTACAAAAGAAAAGCGTAGCCAACATGGAATGTCTGGTTGAAGGATGCATGAGTGAAATATAACACAGTTCTGTGCCTGAAATGTGCTCTTGTCATTGCTGAAGCATTGCCTCATGCCAGGGACTTGCTGTCTCCACACAGGCTGATATGCTGAGCTAGAAGTGCAGGATGCAATCAGACTTTTTCATAGAGCATCTACTTTGTTTATTTTTCAGATCAGGTTCACAGTCCTTTTCAATGTAAGTGACTCCCTAGAGCAGATTTCTCTTTCGTATCTGTTTTCTTACATCCTTCATGTGTTTCAATGTTCTTGCTTCTCTCCTCCTGTTTCTAGCTCCTAAGCATATAACTTAGAGCATTCATAGAACTTGTGAGAAGGTGACCTCTGGCTGCTGAGAGAGAAAATGTCAAAAAAAAAAAAAAAAGCTGGATTCCTACAGGGATATATAAAACAGCTGCTGACATTGTGGGAGACCTGGAAAGCCTTAGGGGAATCATTCTACATCATGCTTGGTTCTATTAAAAATGCTCTGTGTATACTTTTTTTAAATCTATATATGTGTGAATTATGAAAGTAGGAGAGGGGCCATTATAGAGTGGTATACTCAATATCTTATATGGAAATGTTGCCTGTTCTTTTATTTACCTGAGTATTGCTATCACTAGAAAACAATGCCAAGGGTTTTGAGAAAAAAAAAAAAAGGCCTCAAAACAAAACCTAGCAAAGCTTGATGTTATGTGAGCAGGGTTGGGCTAAATAATAATCGTGCCATTTTCTAGCTGATGTGTGTGCCTGACCTGTAATGTCTGCCAATTACAATATGAATGAAAATGCAGTGCACCTGCATAAGATGGAAGGAAATTGTACTGTATTTTGATATAATTTTACTGTGGTCTGCCTCTCAGTGAGGGATGTTCAGGTGTTTTATAAATACTATTTGTAAATCAAGTCCATTTGGAGAAGTTAATGTCCTTGTTTTGGAGAAACTTGGGCACAATAGTGACAGGGCTTTTGCTTGGGACAGCAGAGGTGTTGGCAGTTAATGGGGATGAGGATGTGGGAGCTGGAAGTCCCCGAGCCTCACCATTCCTGTCTGCACCATCTGAAAGGAGATGTCAAGTGACTCATCCTAGGCCAAGCCATTCCTTCCAATAGTTGCACTTGCATTTTCTTGGCAACAGCATTAGCCACACTTATAGGCCAGCTTGGTCATGCTGTGACTGCTGGTGTGAGTGGCCCACTGAGCTGTGCTCCCACCGGCTGCATGGGCATCTAATGTACCCGTTGTCACCCAGCCCTGGGGAAGGAAGGACTTCTCTGGGAAGAGCTTAGGTAAAAACCGAAGTGCAACATTGACAACTCCTGCCTCATCCACTTCAGTGTCTTCTAACTTTTGCCGCTCCAAGCAGCCTATTCTGAACAACTGTTCAGAAATATGTATACTATTTTGTACACTCAGTATTTCATTTTTAGTACTGCTCAGTGTAGATATGATGTGTAGCAGCTTTGTTGGCAACATACTTTGAATGTCTCAGTTGCTCTGAACTCTCCTGTTTGACTGTCTGTGTGTGGAATTTCAGAACTAGAGAAATATAATTGTTAATTATTTGGTGTAGAGAAGTCTGTCTTAGTGATTTAAGTTGTTAAAAATGTAGATCCAAATTCACATTATCCCCATATTTTTTTTGTTTTTTCTTAATAGCCTGGGCTTCCTGGGCGATTTCAAGTCTCACACTAAGTGTTTTCACTATTCTTCTTACTAGATAAAGAATTGGCTTGCAGTCTGGTTTAACTCTGAGCCTTTCAGGCAGGTAATTTTTCAGCAGAAAAGAACTGTGGAATGTTTCAGAGGATCATCACATGTTTAAAGAATGTGAGTCCGAGCCATTTCCTTGTACACCAGAGGGAACATGAGCAGATATAAGTATCTTTAGTCTGAGAGCAGGAGGGCTAACAAGGAAGACATTGTATGAGGAGGCATAGGTCAAGCACAGATAGCCACTAGAGACTGAAAGACCAGAGTTTTGCTTGTAAGGGTCTAGAATTGTCATTACTGTTACTTGTATTATTATAGTCTCTAAAAGGTATTTAAAAGGGAGAGGATTTTTGAGTTTCTGCAAACAACAATGGAGTAATCTTTGCCTAGTAAAAATCGGTAAAGCATCCATAGCTTAGAGCCACTGAAGATCTGGACTAAAATTTGCTTAATGTATTTGGTTCTGGTAGAGCTAGAAATGAAAATAAGATAAATCCTTCACAAGATGGAGAAGGTAGATAGCAAAATAAGCAACAAGTATCAAAATGCAGAAAATAAGGTCTGGAGCCACTGAAATGCAAACCTTAGGAATTCAGGAGCCATGTGTGTAGGAGGTCTTCTGAACAACCTGGCTAGCACTTTTTGGTATATAGGCACTGAATGACAGTTAAATTCATAATAGTCTAGTTGCAGTAAGCTGGTCTTATGACTAAATTCATCATGACAAATAGCCAGTCTGGAATCTTTGCTCATGCAAGTGAGTGAATACATACTAAGAGTAGGAGGGGTTTCATTGTGCCAGCAGCTTTAGAAGAATGGAAACAGTGAGAAAAAAGACGAGTAGTCCATTCTGTAGCCTTTCAAATGTCTCCTTTGAATACAGACGCTGGCTACAGTTGAATTTTCCGTAGTGTGTTGCTTGCAGCACCCCAGCAAGTTTCAGTTGCTGGCATAGGCAAGTGCAGCTCCCATTAAACTTAGCAGGAGATGTGCTTGCTGAACTTGGCCCTCTGCCTGCAGAAAATTAAATGTGTTGGCAGCTTAGCCAGAGTAAAATATTCTTCTAATTTGGGGTGCTCGGCACTTGTTCTGAGGCACTCTGGTCTTGCAGAAGAGAGAAACTCTCCCAAATCAGGGTTAGCCAGGAGGGCTCAGACAAATTGCTTCTTCCTTCTTCCCCTCTGTATTAAGTGCTGCAAGGCCTGAGAACTGTGGAAAGCATGGTCACTGGCAAGCTCAGGATGTGTAGTAGCCTTACCTGCACCTTGGACTTTATGTTTGTACCCATAATAAAGAGAACTTCTCCTTTATTTTCTCTTTTATGAGGCCAGGGGTTTTACAGGGGACATCAAAGTCACGGTTTCAGCCTTTTCCAGGTGTGGTGGCCACAGTAGCATGTATACAGTGGGGACTGTAAAATGTGCTTGTGCTCATATATGAAAACACACCATTCAGCACCTGGGAAAGAATAGAAGAATGTGTGAAAAGGTCTTCAAATCTAAGGCTATTTTTGAGTTTTTCGAGTATGATCATTCTCCCTTCTTCTAGGTTGTGTTTTAGCCCCAACCTGCACTTCTCTAGCTTGTGCTTTACTTGATTATTTTTTCTGAATTCCCCTCTTAATTTGTGAGAGCAGCTGAGATGTCCTTTCGTGGGATTTCATGAATTAAAAATACCCCACTTCCAACTGTCTTGGGAGATTCAGTCCTGTTTCTGAAAGTGAGGTAGGCACTTAGTAGTATAAATCCCATTACAAATAAATGGGATTCAGAATTGGTCATGCCTTTTTTATTTTTTTTAAATGGAAATTTGGTCTCCTGCTAGCATATGTTTAAAAAAAAAAAGTCACTTTGTGGATTACTTGAAATTGTGCTTAAAATAAAGCAGCTCTATAAGATGCTGGTTATTAGCATTCCTTGCATTGTATGACGACTTACTTCTGAAGTAGACAGAACTGTGTTACCTGGAGTTGTGACACTTCAGTCTCTCTTAGAATGTTTACAATAAAAATCTGATGCTGACAAGTATTGTGGAGTATATTTATTCTCTTGCTGTGGATTAAACAATTGATTCTGAAAGATTAAAATGCCCCACCTGCCTTCTTGCACACTTCTGTTTTGCCGTGTCAAACAATATAAAATGAATACTGCACTTCCCTCTATCTAATTGAATAATTTACTGTAAATAGCTGTCATTTACTTTAGAGCAGTAGGGGATCATTAGCCAAATGGATGTGAGTAAGTCATGCCTTTAATGCGTTAGAGGGGCCTAAAATGGAATCATCTAAATGGGACCATCAATACAGCATGCTGAATTAAGTCAGAGGCACTTAAAGCTTTAAGTCCTCTTTCTTGTAAATTACATGCTCCCTCGGCAGAAAGGTAATCAAGAACTTGTATAAAATATGGTATCTTTGTTTCAAAGCTTTATTTTTAATGAATAAAATAGTACAATTTAGATGACATGATTAGTAGGTATAACTGTGTTTTGGATTTCCCTCATTTTAATTACCTGCCTTCCTTACTGATTGAAGCCTTCTTGCTTACAAGCAGCTACTTGTGCTGACTAATATTGGCTCTATTCCGTAAATAAATAAGATAAGCAGGTAATAAAATATCTTTTCTTGACTTTTATGGGTATATGACCTGATAATTATTTGCAGAAGTTGGTATTTTGTATATGTAATTTTAGAAAGGTCCCAGTCAATCTTAACTCCTAAATGCACAATATGTTTTTGGCTTATTTCACCACTGAAGTCAGTGG
This sequence comes from Limosa lapponica baueri, assembly GCA_002844005.1. Taxonomy (NCBI): domain Eukaryota; kingdom Metazoa; phylum Chordata; class Aves; order Charadriiformes; family Scolopacidae; genus Limosa; species Limosa lapponica. The sequence continues at coordinate 989,998 of KZ505734.1, forward strand.
CAGGGCTGTTGGGTGCTTTAATGTGTCTGTCCTTCTCACTGACAACTCCTGGCCCTATCTAGTTCTTCCACTCAGTTCCCTCTTATCCTGGAAAAGGTTGCTCTTCAGTTAAAATCAGAAGCCAAAATTTCAATGACATCCTAAGAGGAGGACGCAATACAGGCAGCGAGGTGCAGGACCTGGTTTAAAAATTATTTTAATTAATTGTAACTTTGGTGGTTTGTATTATCCATAAGAATGTTCCTTTTTTGAAGTTTACTGAGGTCCCTTCAACCTCAACCATTCTGTGGCTATGTGATACCAGCTTCTGAGTCACAGTGACTTTGTGGGAACAAGTGGCACATGTTCTAAGAAGAGCATTTCCCTTCTGATTTTTGACTGTGCTCTGTTTTATTCTTCTCATCTTTTAGGGTTCTAGGATCTTTAGCTACCTGATGTATTTTTCCATGTTTATTCCCTACTGAGTTCCCTGTTTAGTCATCTCCTGTCAGCAATCAACTGTTTCATTTTTTTAAAAAACTTTTTTTTTTGCACTAGGCATTCCACTCCCTCATGTATGAACTCTTCAATTCTTGGACTTAGATTTGTGGAGATATTTTAAAATCAACTTGAGGTTCAAAGGCTGTAAATAAACAAAAAAGCTTCTCCCCCAACATTATTGTGAACATAATCTGTCACTGCACTGAAGAGTAGAATTTGATACATGGTTACTTCAGAATAGGGAGAAGTTAAATAACTTGCTGTGTAGCTGGGAGGAAGTTGGTGACAAACCTTGTGGAAAGCAGGATGATTTCTTTATTTTCATTCCCTAGCTGTAACCACTGCCCTATGTTTCCTGTAACTGATTTTATTTTTTTTTTGCTTTTACTGAAATGTTTTTTTTATAGGTAAATTCGTCTTATGCTTTGAAACTTTTCAGAATCTGCTTATGAACTGCTTTCACTTTTAATGGATGAGTCATGAGTCGAAAGCTCTGTCCTGTAGTTCCACCATGAGTAATGCTTAGCATTTTCTTGGGTTCTCTTTTAGAAGACTATTAAATTAAAAGAGGAATCTGTTTTTTGATATCTTAATGGACAATTAGGTGGCTTGGTCTCAGAACTGATTTACATTTACCACTGCAGTAATTTAAATTTTTTCCTCCAATTTAAGGATGTCACTTTTTTCTTTGCATATACGTGTGGCTGGTCATAGTTCTCCATCTTTAAATAAATAAAAACATATAAAAACATTTTGGTGTTTGGGACTGCTGTATTAACTCTGCTTTGGGGGACAGTTTTTCACTGATGTCTGTATTGACATAGCTGGCCCATGTACACAAGCTTCAAGTGACCAATGTGACATTAAAGTCATGGAAATGAATGTGGAATCACAGAATTATTTAGGTCAGAAAGCACCTTTAACATCATAGAGTCTGACCATAAAACTTAGCACTGCCAAGTCCACCACTAAACCATGTCCCAAAGCACCACGTCTACATGTCTTTAAATACCTCCAGGGATGGTGACTTAACCATTTCCCTGGGCAGCCTGTTCCAATGCTTGATAACCCTTTTGCTGAAGAAATTTTTCCTGCTATCCAATCTAAACCTCCCCTGGTGCAGTTTGAGGCTCTTTCCATGTAGATGGTATGTGCCTTCAGGAATTCTATTCTTTCACCTGAGCACTGATTGAGAGAGGCTCTTCCCCTGAAACCTCTGTGCCACACCTTGTCCAGATAACGTTTATCTAAAGAAAAACTTACACATGCAGTCTCTAGTGCTGGTGGGGCAGGCTCTCTCCCTGGCTGCTCAGATGGCAGATACTTCCTCCTCTTGGCTGTCAAGGCATTGGCACATCAACAGATGGGCACTGGCAATATCTAACAAGTTATTTGAAATGCTTGGCCCTCAAGTATTTACTGGTATAATGTAAGTGTAATTGGCACAGGCAGTTCTTTGGATCCCTCTGATGTAAATGTTGGATTGTTGATAGTATCTCTAAGCTTAGGCAGCTGGAGAATAATGAGGACACTATTTGCAGGTGGAATATACACCCTGTCCCCATGAAGTGTCAGGGGCATGTTTGCTGTTTTGCTGGGGCCAATTATTTGCTTTGGTTGCACTGGTAATATTGGGAGATGATGGGTATTTGGAGATGAGAAGAGTTTTCTGAGTCTGAAAATGAAAAACGGAGATGTATGAAACTCTTAAACACAAAATGCTCTCTGTAGAGGTGACAGATGGAAAAATGCTGGTGTTTAAATAGGGTAATGAGCTCCCTGGAGAGATCTGGAGTTTACTTGGCTACTCTTATTCCCTTCTTGCAGAAGGGGGATGGTCTACTCCACAGCCCGCTTATCATGGGTAGCAACAGACACAAGCCTGAAGGCAAAAGTTTTCAGGGCAATGAATCAGCTCTCTGACCTCTGCTAAGTTTTGGTGCATTTGCATCTGAAATGGTCAACAGCAGATTTCTGGGAATGGAAGCTCATGGAGAACTCTCACACTTAAAGATTTCCTTGGTCTTACCGGTCTTATGTGCCTGAAGGGTTAGTAGTGCACAGGCTTGCATTGGAAGAAAATGAACAGACTGCTTCCCAAATGTGAATCTAACGTGTATCTGTCTGTTTGACTTTCAGTGAAGTATTAATGAGCAAGTTCTGTGGCACAGTCATAAATAACTGCAAGGCTCAAGCCAAAATTGTGGAAAAAAACCCCAAGGTCACTGTTATGTTTTTCTATGGGGAGAAAAATAAAGTCTGGAATCTGAGCACTCCTAAGCCTAATGATTAGGAATTCATTGAATTTGGCTGCTAATAGCAAAAGCTTGTTTCCGGGAGCTTTTCTTCCAAATAGTTCTGGTGTATATGTCTCTACCTGTGCCATTACAAACTATGATAATAATGAGAAATATTTATCAAAAGATTAGTCCTCTTCTGCAATGAGACTTGTACTGTTTAAAAGGTATTTATTTTTTTCTTTCAATATTTTAGAGAATAATGAGAACAAATAACACATATGTCCTGGAACAGGCTGTGAAGTAGTTCATTGTGTACTCAAAACTTGTGTGCCAGTTCCTTTGCATAATAGGTTACCGAACATCAGCTGAGGAGCCCAGTCAGTTACTGTAGTTCAGCTGAGAGATGCAAAGTTGCTGGACTCCAGTAACTTGCTATGTTTCTGGGAGTTACCAATGGGAAAGAAAATATAGGCCATTTGAACTTTTTTTTTTGTTGTTGTTGTTTGGTTCTGGAGCTCTGCAGTTCAGGAGTGCACTTGACACAAAGACTGAGTGGAGCATGGTGACTTGAAGTAGGCTCTGCACTTTCTGCTCCAAGCTGCTCCTGAGACACAATGTGATTTCTGGTGTAAATCTAATCTATTTTGTACAGGCTGCAAAGTCCCCCAGAGCCTTTAGATTTGCTAGGGATTTCCGGATGTGCTCTGGTAACCTTACATCTGCCCCTGAGACACTAAACACAGGAATGATCCTGCAGAGCGGTTCTGCCTCTAGTGCTGCTGGGGATTCCCTGCCTGCATCATTATTACAGCTTTTTGGCTCTTTCACATTGTTTTGTGGAAAGGACAGAGGGAGCCGAAAATGTCTGATGATTTGGATACTCTTTGGCAGTGGTTCAAAAAAATAAATGCAGTATTTTCTCCTTAAAAAGAGAAAAAGCCCACTGCTGCTTTATTGCTTGACCTTTATGTAGCATTATGATGACTAGGAAACATAGTTCTGCTCACTGGCTGAATGGAGGTGTTAATTGGAGTTATTAAAGGAAAAAAGCGAGAAACGGAAGCTACACTTAAGCGTTGCTGTATCTCAAACATTCATATTTTTTGTGTATAGGTAACTTCACAAACATATGCTGTTTTTATTTTTTTTTCAGCTTGTAGGAAGCAGTTTGTGTTCAGCTACTGGATTTGTTGTCTCTATCTAGGAAAGACATACTTAAAGGCAGAGACCGCAATTAGTGCGAGGATAGCCTAGTGGAGGAGAATCACTGTTCAGAGAGCTGGGATCCTTCAAAGTGCATAGCTCAACCACACTTGCTTTACATGTTCCTTGGTGTGTGTTGGCTCATCTTGCATGGTTGTTGCTAAATTAAATTTCCTATTCTTGTATTCTGCTGAGATACCTTATTAGCAGGCGATAACTTTGACACCTCTTCTTCGATTTTAACTATTCCATAGCTTTTTGATGTCCTTCTCTTTCTTTTCCCAATCTGTAGAGGAAAGGGGAAAAACTTATGATTAACTTTTGTGATAGAAGTAACAAGTTTATTGGTAATTCAAATAGAGAAGTTGTTTAATTACTAGAAAAATATGTTATTGGTCTTTTGTGTTAATTTTGAGGTAAATGTGTGTTTATCTGTATTGGTCGAACACTGGTTTTAAGGTTTTCAGAGTTATGACAAAGAAGAGCAACTGGATATTAACTCTGTAAAATGAAAAACTCGATGGCTGTTGGCAAATACTTTGAAAATACCACCACTGTTTACCATGTAATGCCTTGTGATACTTCCAATAAAGATTTGGGTAGTGTGGGCTGTAACCTGAATTAATAATATTGTTTTACTCATCTCTGTTAAAATGTCAGACTTTTTTTTTTGTTCTTTAGAGGAACATCATGGTAAGTAAAGATGTCTTTCAGACTGCCTGTCTGACTAACTGGAGTCGATATTAAGTAAAATGAAATCCTTTCATTACAGAAAATGGATTGTATAGAGAGATGTGCAAAGATATTATTGTCATCTTTCCTTGCAGCGAGTACTTGTATACATCCTTATTCTTTTCCTTTCATTTTAGTTTTTTAGTTGTTAAATACAAGCTTATAATCTTCTCTTTTGTTTTGTTTTACATTATTAAACATCAGAATATTTGGTTTCAATTTGTACTTGTCTCACGTTTAACTTAGGGTAAATCACTTAATCTCTGTTTCTCTAGTTCCTGTCTGGCTAGAGAGATAATTTTCTTTTATCTCTCTTCATTTCAAGCTCCTTTTGGAATTTTTTGATGTTTTCAGAGGGAATAATGAATCTTAGCTGTAATTTCACTACACTTCACTAGAAGCCTTAAGAAGTAACAATAAGACAGCAATATTTTCAGGCAGTTCTTCTGTGCAGTTTAGTCTATGCTTGTACAGGCTTTTACAAGGTAAGGCACAAAAAATCTTCTACTCATTTTTTTTTCTTTGTGTTCTACACAATGGCTAGTTGAAATAGCAGTCTTTTTATTTCTGATTTCTCCACAAGAAGACTGGGAAGACGCAAGATCCCACCTCCTGTTGAGGAGACAAGATGAAATCCTTTAGACTAGATGCTTGCTTGTGGCTATGGTGTTGAGGGTAAATCAGACCAAAGCAGGGGAATTTCACTTGAATTAATTTATTGCCAATCAACACAAACCTCTGACCTCGAACACAGATGTTGGGGGAAGTGTGTTGGAGCCCCCAGCCTGGCTTCAACTGCCCTTATTTTCAGGGAGAGGTTGAGACAGTGCCGGCAGTGGTTTCCTCATGGTCCTCCTCGCCTCAGCCCCGAGGCCGCAGACTCCTCCTCGCCTCAGCCCCGAGGCTGGAGACCCCTCCTCACCTCAGCCCCGAGGCCGCTGCCCTGGCGGTGTGGTTTGGGCTGGCACTGGGTTCTGCTGCTGGGCTTTTGCTTACCCCAGAGCCGGCTGGAACCAGTTCCAGCCAGCGGGCAGCAGCTGGGGCCTCCCCTCACAGTGCTGTGTGGGCCCTCAGAGCCACGCCTGTGAGGGACTGCATTTACAGCTGGTGTGTCCTTCATTGCTGCTTTGTATCTAATCTTAGATTAGATATATCTAATCTTAGGGGGGGAACAGAAAGACTTTTAAAAAAAAATCAAACACCCAGACACCAAAAACAAAATGGAGAGGGGGAGTTGTTCTTTGATCTGATGGCACCTGGGCATCTCCAGAGAAAAAGCCCTCACGCCACCATCAATGCTGGTGCCGCCATGGCTGAGAGCGATCCGTGGTGAAGGGAGGTGGTCTGCAAACCATACAGTTAAAGCTTGTTTATACCTTTCTCTTCAGAAATACCTTTGAAACCAAGAGGCCACGTCAGGAACAGGGATGTCCCTATTGTGAGTGTTGGAATTGAGACTTGTGTTGTGCAGGTGATATCAAATTAGCTGTTTGGTTTATTTTAAGAAGGGAAGGGGAAAGCACTATGCACTCTGTCAGAAAGCAAGGGAAGCATAAATAGAGAGGAGTTGTACGTCTCAGCATTTTATGGTAGCAAGTTGCATTAATACTACTCTGAGAACCAATAAACATTTTTATATGGTGATCATTCTGCATCACATAAAAGATAAAATATAGCTTTGGAGTGCACCAACTTGCCACCTATTATTCAGTTCCTGAACCTCAAAAGCAAATTCTTTTCCAGCAAAACTGCCTCTAAAATGCTAATTGCTAGAAATGTGACCACTAATCAGTTTGGTCCCATAATACTGCCATCTATATAAATCGGTGTGCCTGTTCCAGAAGGAGAGATTTTAAAGACTTTCACTGATAAGATTAGAAAAAAGATGCCAACTAAGTGATTAGCCCAGTGGCTTTTTGCCCAAAATAATTTTAATAGGGGGAGAGGGAAGGAAATCTTAAAATCTGTTATGCCCTTCTCCATCTCCTTATTTTAAATATTTTTATAATATAGTCCACGATCATGTAAACTCAATGTTTCTAGAGATTTTATATTTAAATGGAAAAATTTACTTAATATACATCCTAGGAAAACTCATGCCTTGGCAAAAGAACTGGCTGTAGTGCATGTGATGACAGATCCGTTCCTAATTGCTGTGGTTATATGTATGCTTTGTCATGGAGAAAGCTGGATTGGCCTGCATATAATGTGTGTCTATGCTTCCCCTCTCAATGCAATCAGATCTTCTGATTACTTTCCTTAGTGTGTTTCCATATGATCCACTTGATAAAATAAAGAAATGGAATAAACAAGTGAACATCCCTTGCTCTAAAATCAGACTTTTGCGTTGCGGTGATCAAAAAGAGGAAGGTGTCTATGTTCAAGGAGGACATCCTGAAGGCTCTAAAACTAAAAAGTTGAACAAAAGAATCAAACTCTGTATGCAGATGAATGAGACCATGTCTTAAAGGATCGGCTTCGAATTTCTACACACATCCACCTCACCTTGATGTTTTCAGTTGGCAATGTTGCACTTCTTATGGTGCCTTAAGATCTACAAAATAATGTTCCTTGTCTTTAATTTTCAGGATGACCTCTGTGAACTGAGACAGATCTTTATCTGTCTCTCCCCCC